>PNEQ01072368.1:0-27644 GCA_003012365.1 Medauroidea extradentata
TGCAGCGCCTCTAGCGGCCACCCAGCGCACTAAACGAGAGAAATAACAGTAATAATCAAAATTACGTTAAAAAACAACCAAAACAAGATTACGCCAATGAATTACACTTCAAATTAAAATGGAGCTTTACAAAAACATAATATTGCCTTAAAACAAAACAAATCTTAAGTAAGTTTAAATTCAGTTCTCTTATTGGCCAACACCGGCCCGCGCAACCCGCCACTGTCTCTCTCACACACGCCAACGGCCGTGCCCGAGTGCTAAATTAACGGTAAAATAAACAAAAAAAACGGTAAACTGCAAAGTTCTGGTATTCCAGGAACTGGGAAAGCACACCTGTGCTGAACAACTCAACAATACACCCAGCCTGAAGACCAAACACATTGTTGAGAAAGGACCAAAATTCTCCAAAATATAAAGTTTCAAACCACAAAAACTCAACCTAAACAAAATAGAATGAATATAAACTGATAGTGTACAAACCAAATGCAACACTTACGACTTTTGCAACAATACTTGAAATGAAAGACCTGCTATACAAAAATTAAAAAAAACACAAACAAAAAAAAAACTTAGTCCTAAGTGGTGGGTGGACCGCCTCACACGAGCGTGATGAAGAATGTGTGATAACACAGTGAGTTGCCCACACAATCTCTGCTTTTGTTACACTGTCACCAACTAGAAAAGTCGACAGCCTTAGTGGTTCGATAGAGTCTTCTTGGCTAGAAGTGTAGATATGCTAGGCTTAGGTTCTGGCAAGGATGAACATGATTCATCACTAAAAATCATGGAAGGCCTATCAGTAGCCATGGGTGTAGCTCTGAAACATGCTAGTGTTTTTTGTTTTCCAGATTTGAGGAAGCTGGAAAACTTACTATGTTTTGCCTTTCTCGTGGCATTTTATTGCATTCACACAAGAGTGGGACACATCAATTTGGTTTTTGCACAGAGAACAAAATGCAGAAAATTTGTCCTTACCTGTCCTCAGCCAAGTCCTCCACTTCTCTTCTTCCAACCACAAATCTTGGAAGTGGCACTTACCCGGCAGCTTCTTAAAACCCGTAATTTATATTACACAAATACTTTAATCATTATAAAAAAACACTAAAATAAGTGAATAGTAGTTTAGCCTATGACTATTGAGATTTGTGAATTGTTAGAAACAGCTTGCAAACAAAACAAAAGCAGTATATTCGCCCGTGCGGCTGTGACACTATTGCCAACTGTGAACAAAGCGTACGAGAAAGTGGATCTAGCAGTTACTGCAACGATACTCCAAGCCAATTATTCTCGTACATTTAATACTGGTTCTTGCTGGTATGGCTATATCGGTAGTACCACTGTACTAGTACGTAAATGAGAATTCTCATGCGATCGGTACCTACCACCTGGCTGCCGAGAGATTTTTATCCCGCTCCTCTTGACAAAGGAAACACAACACTATCGGCGGCGAAGCGAAATAGAACGCTAGAAACAAAGCTTTTACAGCAGTTATCTCAAACCGTAGAGGAGGGGGGGAGAAGCAAACAGATGCTCTACCTGTGTGCTTGTTAAATCAAATTTAGGTCTCCCAAAAATAAAACTGGTGCCCTCGTTCCAAATTTCATGACCTTTCCGTGACTTCCGTGACCCTACCCTGAATTCAATGACTTTTCCGTGACTTCCGTGACCAGTAGACACCGTGTAATAATGCAGGAATTAAGTACCTCAGCATGCTTTCAGACAAAGATGTCAGCATCATTTTAGCACAGTGTATTCTTGTACAGAAGCATGCTTCTGAAATAATGGATCTTCTAACCAAACTTAAAGGATCTAAGTACCTTACATACTTTGTATGGAGATGTGGAAAATATACAAAAAATTTTGGACTGTGCAGCAAGAGGTATATTTTACAATACTTTCTAAGACAGCGGTGTCCTCAAAAAGGTGAACACCACTGATATTGCAATTGTGAAACAAAACTGCCAAAAAGCAACAACACTGTACATGAATAAATGCTGACCTTCATGAACGGTGATCCCTGCGCACATGTTTACAGGTAACTGAACCAGCCGTTCAACCCCAAGAACATTCTGCACAACAAAACTGAAAACATGGTGACACAATCTAAATCCATTCCTGACCTGAAGATGATAAGACATTGTTGTTGTTTCAGGTAAACAGCAGAACTTAAAACAAGAGTGAGTGAGTGATAGATTTTGGTTAGCGCTCAACAACTAGGTCTTTAACGCTGGTGGAGGGTGTTTTAGGTCTCTAGGTATTGGCCATTACTGCTGCTATGCACACGTCAAGTGGCTAACTGCATAGCTCAGATAAGGGCATATGGAGGAGTGTGAGAGGGAAGGGCAGAAAGGAGGGTGCATGGAGGAATGTGAGATAGGAGTGCAGAGAGGAGGGAATGTGGAGAAGTGAGGCAGGAGGAAATAATGCAGCACTAGTCATAATGTCTCACATAAGTTTGTGTTGCGCTGCTGGCCAAACTCACATGGTGCGCGCTTCAACTACCGTATTTACTAATGTATAGAGCACACTTTTATTCCAAAACAACTGACAAAAATTCAGGGGTGTGCACCATACACAGAAAATAGAAAAAAGAAACGTGGACAATAAAGGCCTTGCCAGAGGAAGGGGGGAAAAGAAGAATACGGAGTTGTACTAGTAGTCGTAAACTGATGGGCTGACTGGTATCAAGAGTGGGAGGTAGAAAGAGAATGTTCGGTTCCTCCATCATTACCTCTCGTTCTTTTCTTCCCCGCTTCCTACCTACATGTGCGCTTTGGAGAAACCATCGCAGCTAAAACACTAATTTTTTGTTCGTGCTTATCCACATACCTGTTCAAAATGTTACTGTGTTTACATTAATATGCGGGTTAAAAACCTGTCTGATGGCCTGAAATTTACTAGCTTTTACATAAGTAGGTTTAAACTATCTGTTACAAGATATGCTGTTCAGTAATTTTACCTAGCAGGAATGAAATTTCGTGGGTGACCGGCAGAAGCAATATGAGAAGTTAATTTTGACGTCTCTCGTGATGAGCTATCGTTCCATGGGGAAAGAGAGAAAGAAAAAAGGGGAAACGCTTCTTTTTTTCCGGGAGAGAAGTGAAAAAATCCAAGTTTGCAGCTGTCCTGGCATGTTATTGTTATCTATCTCCAGAACATGCTTGGAAGTGGCAGGCCGAGAGAAGGAGTGTTGTAAAGGCACAGGCACACACATGCACACGCACAAGCTGGCAGGCAGCAGCAAGCGACCTTGGCAGGTTATTCATAGATAGCTGCGGAGAAGAGAGACACAAGCCATGGCTCTCCTCCACCCTCTTCACCATTGTCACTCTCTAGCCAGTGTGAATATTATCTTTCCTCTCTCTCTTTTCTTTGTTGCCAGTCACATCTCCTTCCTCTTTCGCTTCCTGGGTCATCAATCACAGCCTCCCTCACGCTGCTTCCCTATCTCGTACTCCCATGAATTTTTTACATACTAACAAGGCACTTACTTTTTTATTCCCTGGAACTTGTTCCAAAAATCGAGGTGCATACTATACACAAGGGCACGTAATACACGAGTATATACAGTATATTCCAGCCAAAGTTTCTATCATTTTTTCAGTTTTTATTTTGTTTCACAGCCGCATGTCACTAATTTATGATAACTGCAGTATGTTATTGTTTAATGAATGCAAAATCATTTCTAAATAACGTTTCACTACAATCTATTGCACTTTACTTTGCTTAAACCAATTTTTAAAATATTTATTTATATTTTTGCAAGGTTCCTGGAAATTATATCGTCAGATAGCCAACGTCATTAAATCCGATGTCGTTAGATTGGGTGTTTACTGTTTTCAACAAATGTGTGATAAAAACCTGTCAAGTAATGTCACATCACACTGATTAGACATGGATGAGTGAGTCAGGGGATTTTCTGGTTGATGTAATAATAATAAATTAAAATCAATGTTACATCACTAATTGTCTGAAGTTACAAGTGATAGCGTAGTCACCTGTTTCCAGTGGCGATCTTGTAAGCCCTTGTTGCAAATGACCTTAAGGACAGGAATCAGTTGACGTGACTTCTCCACCTTGGCACGCACCATCTCACAAACACGCTTGGCTCCTGGGATGTCATAGAGTGGTCGACTTAACTTGTAGAGTACAAGGAACATTTCCTCAACCTCAGCTTCTACTGCCTCTGCATCCACCACCGCAAATGGTCCTGTCGACAGACACATGTATACACAGCACGTCTTAATGTGCCATAGAAGCATTACATTATATAAGCAATTATTTTCTAGTTACAAATATTTAGGTTGGTTGGACAAAAATTAATCTTAATAAACATGTAGCAACAGACACATAACTGTTTTTGTAAATTAGCATGAACCTATTTCAGTAAATGTGTTGTTTTACTCCATTTAAAGAAAATTTTGAAAAAACTATTCTGGCACATATAAATTGCATGCCTACTGCCACACTTTGACAAGCGAATAAAAACACACCCAAAGGAGAGTTAATGGTTACACATCAGTAGGTCACCAGAGGAACGCTTGCTATGTAAGTAAGAACTCTCTGTTCCAGCCATGATACCAAGCTCATATACCATACATACTCATGCAGAAAGCACTCAACAGTATTCCACTGACTTTGATTATTGCTACCAAGTTCTATGGAAAATTTTTACTAAAATTGCATCAACAATTTACGGACAAATAATTCAAGTGTTGCATTAATGTGCCAGGACTGTGTGTGTGGTATGTTTGGATAATACTGTACTTACATAACTCACTAAAATAAAAGTCAAGACACAGACGTGCCACGGTGCATCGCCTCTACTGAGCCTCCTCATGGTACCGCCGACCGCCCTTCTCCCTTTCTCTACGACGTCACAAGCTCATAGATGCCAACCTCAAGGATTCAGAAATAGTACAATTTTCAAAATGAGTAAAATTGCGCGTAAACGAGTCGCGGCATTTTACGTGCTGTGTGCATGTAAATGCCATCGAACTTAAACACTTTAGCTATTTTTTAAATAAAATACTACACTGTGAACATGTCAAAATTTTGTATGCAAAATAAACTTAGAACATGCCGAATATTAATAAAATAAGATACAATTTGTGAATACTATTCATATGTTGTGTTCATGGCTAAAATTACGTAGCTTCCCTAGGGCTATTATAAAGAAAACAAAAAAAGGGAAATTACTGAACGCATTTTCAGTAGGCTTACTTTGTTGTACCATCATAAAAACTGTTTTAACTTTAATATTCATATAAAGTTAAACAAACCTAGAATAGGTAGTTTTGGTTTCTGCAAGTTTACAAACTTTACAGATTTTAATACACCAATACGTAGGCCCCTACATCACGATTTCTGGTAACACAACTTTCAAATTCTCTTTCACAATTCCATAATTGCACGAAAAATTCTTACAGAGTGCAAATTAGGTAATTTACTCACACTTGGCACATATAAACCACAACTCTCAGACGCTGCAAATACTGTGGGTTTGAGAAATAAATTGTACATCGTTGAATATGCATATGCGTGAGAGTATTTAATCTCTTACACAATATTAATAACACATATTTTAAATTTTTGAACAGTTTTTAACATCCGCACGGTTTGGCAATTGTTGTATATAAAAACGTAATTGTATAAACCGCAAAGTTGTATTTCCAAGACATGAAACTTGCAATATTCCTTACGTTCTATGATTATTAAATATGTGACGTCGATACAAGTACCGGCAATAAAATACGCCGCTACAATAACAAAATAATACATTTAAGCTTGGCAAAAACCTTGTTTACAAACATTATGCAACTACGACGTGCGCTTCAATCTTTGGTGGAAAAATAAGAATTAAAGTATAGTTTCCTTCAGTTCACAAGATTTGATGCGTGTTCTTAAGCAATTACTACATGGAAACAGTAAACAGGAAAAACATTTCAAATTAAAACAGTCTCGTGACTTCAGTTTGCACGAGTCACGACGGCAATTTCACCAGGAAGACAATTACAATCTATCGGGTGTGTTCGGAAATGTTCGGGGTACGTTCATACAATGCGTGAATACGGTATTCTGCAGTGAATAATATTGAACAATGGCTATAAATGAAGCACGCTACTTCTAGAAACTACAGTAGTGAAGTTTTCTTTATTAAATACGACACTGTAAGTCAGACCTACATACATGTTCGGTACCGAAATTACAAGAGGTTTGTTTTACTCGGCCTCTCTCAGGAGCTGGAAGAGTTGGGGCAAGTTGACCCAGGTCAACCCAGGTCAAAAAGAGTTGACAACTCTCGCAGGAGTGAGGAAAACACCTATTGCGTTGATTTGATTGCGTAACTAGCAGACGTATTTAGAAATTTTAATAAAGAAGAATCATAAGATGATGAAGTTCCTACAGCTGCACCAAATAATGCACTATAAATGAGAAAGTGCATTCTAATGAAATTATGAGAAGCTAGAAAAATACACTGTACTAAACTTAATTGGTCTGAGGAATAATAATAATTCGTATGTATGTATTTATTATTCCGTTGAACTACATTAAGTAGATAACAGTACAGTAGCATAGGAATTCGTCAAGTTCACAGAAATTAAAACCCTATGTACAAGAAATATATACAAACCCTCATTGAATATAAATTATAAGTACACCAGGTGATATACAAGCCCAACATCAAGGAGAATAATAACTTAACGATTTTTAATAACTTGAATTACTAACCACAAAGAAGAAGAATTCGTGAAAGGAGCTCATCATTTACGGGAATTAAACACATTCTGCAAATATTAACCAATTTTTGTGAACTGTTTTTAGAGGTTAACAACCACATGCAAACAACACCATAACACAAAACTTTTATAGGTTAGAATAAAGAAAAACCCTTATTCAGCTGCCGCAACTTTACTGTCGTCATCCATGTCTGAAATAATTCTTATTTTCTCTATTTTCAAACACGACAGCGAAAGTAAACTGCGCAGTCAACAGCAGTATGCTCGCCGTAACGTCTAGCAGACAATTTGCTCCTACTTGCCCTCACAACTCTTCCTCGCGAGGAGAAGCTAAAAGAGCATGTTTTTTTTGACCTGGGAGCTTCTTGACCTGACGAGTAAAACACCCTGCGCCATCTTGTTTCCGGTGAGTAAAACACCTCGGAGTGCCCCGAGAGCTGCAAGAGCACAAAGAGTTGCCAGGTCAAGGCCGAGTAAAACAAACCTAAGGCTTCAGTGCCAGATTTCTAATATGAATTAACCAAACGGGGGAAAAAAATTGAAAAGCTTGAATATCGTACAATAATTCACATGAATTGTACAACCATACAATAGGGCACAAAATCGTACATTGTACGGGAAAATCCTAAGAGTTGGCAGCTATGCAAGCTCTGTCGGCCAGACGCCAGATGCGCTGCCACCGCTTGTAAGCAGGCAACCTGCTATGCACCGCAGTGCGTGGAAGGCATACCCACCCCCCTGAGCATCACTCAGCCCTAGTGCGAGCGTACCATCCTGCGCCTCCCGGCCCCGGAATGCGTAGATAAGCTACCACTACCACTCCTTCCCTCGCCCACTCGCCCTGGTTAGCAAGGTATACAAGGCATGCAGAAAGCAAAATCGGGCGGCAGTTCCGCCAGTTCCGCCAAGCACTTCGGCCAGTTCACCAGCGGCCTGTGGCCAGATGCCAGTTCCGCGACGCACAGCACACCAGCGGAAGCCGTCACCCGCACACGCAGTAACCTCACGAGGTCTTAGTCTCGCCTAAGTCTACCGAGCAATCGTGTAGGGCAGCCCTCGCCCTTTTCGCCGAGTCTCGTTTAGAGTTAGGTGGCAGGAGGAAACTGTCGACAGGGGAAGCTACCTTGGGTACAGGCTGGGGCTGTGCATTATTTATTAAAAACACAGCTCCACCTTCACTATGTCTGCTTTGTTCTTTTCCCTCCTGGTTTATTTTCCGAATCCCACCTTTCCAGACTCCAACCTGCAACCTCTCACCCCAAAGAAAAAGTATAATCATAGTTAACTCTCTCGGCCCTTCCGGCCTTCCCAGAAACGTCGGGGTTCTTGCATCATTGGTTAGCTTGTCGGCCTGGGATCACCGGCGCCTCCAAGCGGCGTCGACCGATCGCAGCGACAGAGGGTGCCAATACACCCGTTGCATCATCCCGCAGCTCACCGACTGGGATAGTCGACGCCTTCAAAGCGGCAGCAGCGATCGCACGAGGCAGAGAGTACCGATACGCCTCCCCGACACCCCGCATCACCAACCGCAGGTACCACTGCGCAGTAGCATTGGCTCCGTGAAAGCTGCGCCCAGAGTTTCCCCCGATAACCTCGTGAGTCAACCCCCTTAGCGCATCACGGTTTGTTTATTTTTCTCTAGTAAGAATTGGGCCTCGAGTTGGGAAAGTTTCCCTCTCGTTAATCAATTCAAGACAGTATTGTCCCACCTCCTCGCCCAGAGGCACATCCTTGAAATCAGACAACCTCAACAACAGCAGCACCCGAGACCCCTCCCAGTAAGAGCCCTGTTTACGGAGCCACAAGCACACTGCTCCCAGGGGCCAAACTAAGACGCCAAAAGAAAACTAAACCTTATTACCTTCAACGAGCATCAACATTGTACAATGCAGTTAGATCAAAGTAACCTCAAGGGGGATTGATCCCTGTCAGATCAGTTTTACGGTTTTTCTTATAAATCAGGGAATAGACACATTATTTTACTTTTTTTCGCGCGGACAAGGCATAGTTTATAGTTTCATTCACTTTTTGGAATCCGTATGACATTGCTTCTGTTAATTTTGTGGCCTCTGTAGCCGCTCCCGTTAATAAAGCAATTTTTCATTTTCAGCTGTTTCCCGATGCAAAATAATGAATATATTATGGTTTCAGCAATTACAGAAAATCGATTAAGTTTGTATCTATGCCCTGTCGTGACAAAAATGTTGATACATCTACTAGAACAGAAGTTATCGAGAAGAAACTGATAAATCCAAGGTGGTAGGGATCAATGCCCCTTAACAACTGTGGTTGGTAGGTGGCAAGCTACATTTCTTTTTCCCTGCTTCTTTAAGGAAACCACATTCTTACTATTTTTGGTGTTTTAAAGTGATATGCTCTAATAATTTTTGGCCATATTGGAATATGACACTACTCTACTATAAAACTCAGAAACATTTGTCACTTCTTTGCTTCTGCTTACCCTGACAGATTTCGTGCCCAAAAAAACTTACAAAATTCTTATACAGTTCCCATACATTCCCTAACACAAATGAAAAATAATTGTTGTACATTTACAGCTTACACTCTTGTTAATAAGGCGTACAATGTGAAAGGAAACTTGCACAAAACCAACAAAAACGAAATGCTGGAATTTCAAGAAAATTATTTTCACAGGAACACTGAAACCTTACATCTACCTAACACAACAATGTAGTTCATTCTATGTTACTTTACTGCAGTCTTCGGTTTCACCTGCCACATGTAAACACACACGTCAAATACATTCAAACACATCCTTCGTGAATTTTCACAAATTGGATCAACAAATCACCTACAAAATTTTATGCTGTTACGAATTCCAATCCAAGTCCTTAACAACAGTCCGGCTGACCATATTGCATCATTCTATTGTGAATACTGCTTTAATAGTAGGCAATAGAGTGTGGCACACCAGCACGCGTAACTAGATCTTCTATATTTCATCCTACTACAAGCTACAGTACTGAACTTCTTCGATCAGAAGGCAAGAGTAGCGGTACAAGTTAGCTGGCAACAGAAATGACTCCAAAATCTAGTTACATCCAAAAAAAACTGCAAGAAGAAGGTTGCCAGTTGTGAACAAGTGACGCCCATTGAATTTGAATTGTCAACAAAATACAAATTCTACTCCCTTGTCTGTTCGTAAAAGAGCTGAAAAGCAGAAGTGGCCTGTATGTTATGAATACCGTGCATTGCGCAAATGTCAAGTATTCCTTGAAAAAAATCTGTGGACAATAGATAGAATTGTGCAAAGCTAGAGGCTGTGATTTAACTGCCTCCGAGGGCAACATATTACGGGATATGTTTGCCCCTGACAGATGTAGGAAACAAAGGGAGAAGGTACGGTTACAATCACTGTATAAGCATTTAAACGTGCAAAGCCAATATCACAATGTTTTTTTTTTCTCCCACCTCCCACCCTTAAAATTCGATTATAGTCTATATCATCTGGGTTTGTCTGATTTTGACAGGTCGAAAGAAAGAAGTACCTTGTAAACAAACATACTACCTATCCTTACGCCACCATGTGCTTCTCACCTGACTCTCAAAACACGTCAAAACATTTCAATACCATATAACTTTTTGTGAAATTTGAAGATATGCAAACTAAAACTACTGGCATCAATGGAAGAGACTGCCTTACATTTTAATTAATAAAGATCCCTAAAAATGGTGACATGCCAGAATTTGCGAAATAACGTGAAATTTGGCATTTGTTTTCCGTGAACTTAGCATAATTTCGTTAAAAGCAACGTTTCACGTGAATTCATATGCCTTGGCAGATATTTTGTCGCAAATGAATAAATAATGGGAAGATTGAGAAAAAAAGTTTATTTCACACATTCTACCACTTAAAAAACTGAATAGTTACATTCACACAGATATATTCAATATTCAAATATTCAACATATTTTGCAGTTGAAGCATGGCAATGATCACCCAGTACAGCGACCTCGATATATCGACAAGATGGCGGCCGAGCGACAGAAGCGGCAGCTTAAGTTCGAAGTCTACAGTGTTGCAATACATATCTCTATTACTAAACGTACATTTGTTTACATTGTTGATTTTTTGCTTCGGCATTTTTAGGGACGTTGCGTTGCGTTTATAATTTTCATTTTCGTTACGGAAATAAACAAAAAATATTACTGGACAGACCCTTGTATAAAGAGCGATAATTAAAAGTTGCTTTGTGACGCAAGGGTAGGAACCCATATTTAAATGGTTAAAACGTGGTGAAACATAATTTTCAGCTATTTCATCAGTGACTTAATACCAAACAGTTGGTCTGTTTGGGTAGGTACACACAAATGATCTTCATTGAGCCATATATTTTTGTAATAAATTGTTTTAATTTGTACTGTACATGTATTGAAAGGGACTGAATAAACTGGAGGAAATTTTTACAACACCAAAACATAAGAAAAACTTAGGATAAATAGTTTCAACAAGGAGTACATTTGTATAGCCTGATAATGTAAATACAGTAGAATCCCGCCATAGCGAACACGGAATTAGCGAAAACACGATATAGCGAATTGTTTTTGAGGAACCGTCAAAAAATCGCAAAAAAATTCCATGAAAAATGTGAATTTTATGAGTAGGAACATGTATGGTGAGTCGTGTGAAGCAGGCTTGCAGCGAGATTCGTGACCATGTGAAGCAGGCTTGCGGCGATGTGCGTGACCTTGTGAAGTAGGTATTTGTTATCTTTACAGTCCCATGTACAGATCACCTCCACCCGACACGGCTATTCGGTACAAGAACTGCGTGTTCTGACTGAATAACGGTGGACATATGCTGTTTCTTCACTAAGAATAGTTGCTGCCGGCTGTGCTATACCGAGTCACACACACACCACACATACAGAAGAAATGCCTCTGGGAGAGACAATAGCACTGTCTCTCTCACTCACACATGCACCCACACAACTACTCGTGCTTATCTCTTCTTAGTTTGCTACATCTCATATTTTACTCTGTAGACCTTCAGCTTTTTGAGATAAGCAACAAGGGCGGTGAATGAGGGGACGCTTTGGCGTTACCGTTTCCTAAGTCAGTGCTTTTGCTGTTCTGATTCACCTTCATGCTCACACAGTTGGCCGTACGTGTTTTTATCTTTTAGTATAATGGTAATTTCAATATTTACTGTACACTGATTATAAATTATAATTTAACACACTACACAAGGTCCCATAAATTTGAGCAAGAAGCAATAAAACATTGTGGGCTGGCCGTTGCATTGTTAAAGTATCTTACACACCGTCAGGAAGAGCGTGGGAACAAGACTAAGTCACTTTTTTTTTTTGGAACGAGTTTGTTTGGACAGCTGAAGGGGAAGAAAAAAAATAAAAAGGAAAAAAAATCAATCAAGGTTGGTGGGCCGTGTGTGAAAACGAGCATGCCTAGCTTTAGCACTGCTTTTCACCTAACTGTCTTCTAGATTTGGTAGCGCTCAAGTAGGTCAGACATGTTTTATGTCAGCACACTGCCGGAAAAAATCACAAACTTGTGACCTTGCTCAAAGTCAATGCATACACGTGTGCGCACTTCTGTTACAACTAATTGACATTGAACTTAACTTTGTGCCACCACTAAACACAGTTCATGACTAGTGCGCAAAAATAAAGCAACAACCAATGTTGGCATCGCTTATATTTGCTAGCAAATACACTAGCATTATCTGTCCAATGGACAAGTGAACAATTACATTCACCTGTCATCCAAGCTGATTTTATATGTCTCGGGCATGAGCACAAATTATTCGACGTGTGCCACAGTGTGAAAGGGCACACAGAATTATCATCTGAGCATGCATGCTAAAATAAATAAATTGCTACACTCGTCAAACTGATTACATTGGCCTGCAGCGGTGAGCAGTGTAATGTCGACTGCCAGCGCGTGCAATCTTGCTACGCGCCCGCAAGGGGGAGACACGGTTGAGGCAGTCCAGCGATTGACATGACTTGGTGGAATTATGGCCCGTTTTGACTTGGCGAATAGTTGCACCCATACTTGTTGGGTATCATTGTAAGCAGCGCATATTTACCTGTTAAAATAAACCTGTATTTTCTTAAAATAACGTGCAATTATGTAATTAAATAATATTAATAACAGTTTTAATGTAATTTTTTGGTTTAGGGGTAGGAATCGGCCAAATTCGGCTATAGCGAAAACACGGCTATACCGAAGTTCGAACCCAGAACCGTGACATTTCGCTATAACGAGACTCTAATGTAATAAGTTATGTTAGTTGCACTGTTGAGTTATGTACCAGGAATATATTGTAAACATTAACAATTAATGATAATGAGGGAATATCAAAACTGTTTAGTTAAAATATGTAATCATTCTGGTAGCATTGCACAAAAATTTTTTTACGCTTTGAACTAAGTTTCACCTTTTAAAGTTTTTAACACTGAATTTTTGGATGACTTTTAAAATTTTTAAATACCAAAATTGGCCATTCTCATTTACAGTGTTTAGGCATCCTTACTAATTAAGTATAGAATGTTACAGGTGAAGAATCTATATACAGAGTTGGAGGCATAGGTGATAAGGCCCGGGTGATATTACAGCACCTGGGGACGTATCTATCGCAATGCGGTGATCCGGGGAAGAGGACGTAGCCTGGGAGAGTCTCCTCTTCCTGGTTTTCAGTATGTCGGTGGGCAGCCGCAACATCCCTCAGCAAAATGTATGTGTGTGGTGCAGCAGGGTCCTGCCCACCAGCTCTTCTACCCAGGGCAAAGGTGACCCGCTCGCTATATTGCCTGCCGGCCCTCGGCCCTCTTTTGGGGCATAAGGGCTTGAATGGATTAACGCGAGAGGCTTTCTTGTTCAGAGGCCTAAATGAACTAAAGAAAGGTCACAGAGCGACAAGAGGGTTGATTCGCAAGGTTTTAGTAAAATACCCTGAGGCTGCTTCCAGGGGGTCAATGCTACTGCACGCTGGCGCCTGCCGTCGGCTGTGCGGGACGTCAGGGAGGCGTATCAGCACCCTCTACACCTGAGATTGATGACGCCGCTTAGAAGGCGTCGATTATCCCAGTAGGTGAGCTCCAGAATGACACGAGGGGCGTATTGGCACCCTCCGCCGCTGCGATCAGGCAATGCCGATTGAAGGCGTCGTCAATTCCAGGCCGGCGAGCTAACAACGTAATTCCCCGACGCTGCTGGGAAGGCTCGAAGGGCCGAGAAAGTTAAGCAAGCCAGAAAAGCTAACTTCGCCTCGAAGCGAGAGGTTGCAGGTTTGGTACTGGAAAAGGGGTAGGTGGGGTATGTAGGAAAGACAAAAGAGAAAGGAGAAGAACAGAACAGACAGAGTTAAGGTGGAGATTTTAGACAACGCTCATCCCCATCCTATACCCACGGTAGTTTGACCTGTCAACACTTTTCCTACTGCAACCTAACATGAAGCAAATCTTGTCAGTAGGACAAGGGCTGCCCTAATCATGACTGAGCGGGAGCCAAGTGCTTGGGCGAGAACATCTGCCACATAAGATTCAGGTGTGTAACGGCTGCCGATAGTAGCCTGCGTAATACAATAATGGTAGTGGCAAGACTGGAGGAACTACAGCCAGATTCTACTCTCTGTGCGCCTTATATACCCTGATAGCCAGGGGGAGCGGGAAAGGGAAGGAGTGGTGGTGAGAGCATATCTGCGCAGTCCAGGGCCGGGAGGCGCAGGGTTAATGCTAGCTCTGGAGCCGCGTGATGCTCAGGGGGGTGGGTATGCCTCCCACACACTGCAGCACGTAGAGATACCTGCTTGTGTCGTCATAGAGGAAGAGGGGAAGAGTGACCGGCAGGACCATGAGGAAGCTCAATAGAAGCGATGCGCCCATGGCGCGTCATCTTACTGCCGCTGGCGAATACACGAAGGAGTTTTCTTTCGTGACATTATATAGGGAAAACGATACAAATTCACAAATAATATTACAATCAACCATAAACATTCAACCACACATACCGCAAAAACGCGAAAGTACGATTCCAGATGGCAAACATAGCCGCCCAGTCTTTACAGGGGGAAAATAATTGATTTCTACCAATAGCAAAATAAATCCGTATAGGTGTGATCAAACTTCAAAACATCTAGAGCTGAGCACTGTAACATTACTTAAAATAAAGTATATTACGGAATTCTATATTAATGCTTAGTTGTATCACGCACTATTTTCTTCATCGGCGATGTACAAGAAATGTTTTATTGTTAAGGAATGCCCCCGTAATTGCACCAGAGAAGCAGCTAGCCATTCCTGTTATAAAATGTGATGTTACTGTGTCTGGCTTCCAATACGTTGGCTTCTTTGGCTGTCGATATCAGGCAAACCTGGCTGTACAGACTATAGTTCTACTGGTAACTGGTCCATTACTTGAAATGTTTATAACTTTTTTAATACAAAAATATTTTTATACACATATTTTAAATAGTTACCTATATTTTTGTACTACATGTTGAATTTGATTCTTAAAACTTTAGGAAGAACATAAAAATTATAAGGTATCTCTAAACATTCCAATACCAAAAACTAAACCACCTAAAATAGAAAAAGTAAATCAAAATAAAAAGTCACTAAGTGTGATCTAGAGATAGCAGTCAAATTAAAACACTGACCATAGTACCAAGTGTTGTAAGAGCGGTGGAATTTCAACACAGTATGCCACAACCTCTCTAGGGGATCCACCACAGTCAGCATGGTCTGCAGCACGGTGAAGGAAGTCACTCCCAGGTCCAGCAGCTGCTCCTCTTCATTGATGTCCTGCATAACACCACTCACCAGCTTAACACATACCAAAAGTGTACACCTAGTAGCAAAATTATCATTTAATTACATATTTCCATTTTAATACTTTTTCAAGAAAACAAATATGAGTAATATAAAACTGGAATAGTAGAATTTCTCTCACATTACTCCCAAACATGAAAAATGTTGGAAAAAATAAATAAATAAAGTGCCAAATAGACAAAAAATTAACAAATTTATCTACACAATCTTACCACAAACTTAAAATGCAAGACAATGAAAGTCAAACAATATTGGTACTTATAGATATATACTACATAAACGTTAAAAGGGAAGTGGGTATCGTATACAATAAGATAAGACTGTACACTAAATCACTGGTTTTAAGTTCTTTTTATTTTACTTAGCCATAAATTTAATAATTATTATTATTATAAATTATTTATTTATTTAATATGTTTAAAGTGCCATCCTACAGCCTTGCGACCAATAACAGGATGACACTAAACAAATGACAGATACTGTCTATCCTACGTAAGAATTCCGTATTTTGACAGCCGATGCTACCAATATTTTTAACACGTGCTGAACACGTGGCAAAATAACACACCATTTAAAACAACAGGACAAGATCGTATGACCTGATGAAGCAGTAGTGGCAGCCCTGATCAACAAATCGGTTAACTTCCATTGCCGACATTGAAAGTAGTGTGTAATACACATGAAAAATAAGTAAGCGTTTTTGGAGGAACCGTAATACATTAACACGTTTATGTATCCCGCATTTGTCAGTTAACTATGGTATTCTATTCAGACTGCATGATTTGTATAACTATTTTACAAACAACCGCGCCATTATCAACAGACCTGTACCGGCCGGCAACCAAAACAAAGGACGCCATTGCATAAGCTTCTCGTGCGTTTGTGTTTCGTGACAGTGTGCGTTTGTAATTATTTTCTTTTAATGTGTTATTATAAATTGTGTGAATAAATTTAATATATTGCAATACAGGAATTAAAATACACTGCCTTAATCGTCAACGATAACGGGATATTTTTTAGACGCGTTTCGGAAGAGTGAACTGGAAAAACGTTCAGCTTTTCAGCATCATGGCACGTCTACAAAAAACAATCGCTAAGTAAGAAGCAGGTAATTCTTTCAGAGAAAAGTGCTACAGACAGTAAAAAATGTTACCTACCTTTTATTTTAACGGAATTTGTGTTATATTAGTACGGTTCTTGTAGGCGCATATGCTTTTTTCAAATCGCTGACTCAATAAATTATTTTTGTACGAAAAAAATCCGTATTTTTATATGTACGGCAAGTAGTGGTACCATTTAATATCAAGTCTATGTGAGATTTTGTGCCTGTCAGCTGCAAAAGTGTAGGCCTGCATATTACCAAAAGACAAGGTCAGAAAACTTAAGCATATGTATTTCCCGGCCATTAAAGTGTATGTGTTTAATCATGTGTTAAAAAAAAATTTAAAACTGTTTTGGGAAATTAGTCCTACCCATGTTTGTTTATTACTTACGCTTTTTGTTGATATATTATTTCCGTTAATGTTGAGAGAGTGCAAATATTTGCTATGTAGTCTAGAGCTACAAAATGTTAACACTTTTTTTATAGTTTTGTGAGTTTTAATTTTTATTTTCAGTTTCAGCATTTTTTTAAATTCTAATAATTTTATTCTATAATTTTATGAGCATGTCATTGTAGCCTGCAATGCCTTTTCCACTGTGATTTTTTTGAGTTTGTTATATCAGTTGGTTTTAGTGCAGTCGTTAAAACAGAAACATGCAAAGTGTGACTTTACTAAGCCATTACGCCAAAACTATGAGAGATACAAAAATTTCATACAAGCCAATTTTAGTCACATTTTCTGTCTAAAATACGAAAAAAAATATCTGGTGCAGATAAAAAATATAAAAATGGTGATAAAAATTGTGGTAGACCACGCCCTTAAGTTCAGTAACCTGGTTGGTGAGTCAATTTTGTCACTCGGGAAGCAAACATGTTTACGACATTTTCACAGAGAGATGATAATGCTGAAAGGACCTCCATGGAAGAACCATCTGTTAGTACCAGTGAAAGTGATTTGCTGTTTTTCTTAGGCGAAAACATGGTGGTGTCTGTCATATCACGTTGTTCACAGTTGTTGCACAGGTAGGTAGCTTCAGTTGTTAGATCTTGAGGTTTAACATATGTTGAATGCACATGACAGCCGACCTCACAATAAATACGTTTTTTCTTACCAAACAACGGTTTACCGCATATTTCACAATTATCATAACTCGGGGACATATACCAAAGTTCTAGTTACGTTTTTGATGACGACGATGACGACAATGATGACAGTAATAATAATGTAGGTAAAAAAACACCATTGTATTTACATTTTAATCTCTGCCCCCCTGCAAGCAGGCACATTCCCGATGTATAATAACACAGTACAGTATTTTACCAGCTCTTTCAAAATTTTGGCAAGGCAGTCCAACCTCGTACAAGGAAAATAAATCCTACATTATATTCTAATTGATTATATTATTCACCCAACCTGTCCCCATCTTACACAATAAACTTGTACCATACCCTTCTACTAGGGACCCTGCACCCAACATCACAACTGGGAACCTAGATTAGAAGCAAACATCCGTTTTACTGCCAACAACAATATTTTAAATCACTGAGAGCTCCTGGTTAGAGAGAATGCAATTGAAAAAACCGAGGTCAGGGCCGAAGTGCAAATTCCACTAACCTTGAGTAGGCTCCAGCTTATCCCAGTGCCCTGAGTATGAACACGTCCGGGTCGTTTTGATATGTACTGAGTGCTAACGAAACATGTAGCGCAAGTAGTGAGTACAAACACTTTAACGGAGAGTGTTTTGTTATGTTCCTGCGGAGCCGCGAGTCTAACGTGATTTCTCATTATGATTTTTGTCTCTTTTGCTACTATTTTTTGACTCTTGGAAACTTCCGTGGTAGTAAAATACGTAATTTTTTTTTTTAATACATACTGATAGTTTGGTTTAAAAATTGTAACATTGCCCACAGCAATTATTATCCTTTAAAATGATTCCCGTAACATTACTACGATTATTGAAACTCGTCGAGAATTTTGTTTTAATAAGGAATATTGATTTACATGTCTACAGATTTTTCACAAACAAAATATAGTGTTTGCGATGAAAAACAATACCAGCGTGTGGTTTTGTTCCAACAAATTTATTTCATCATTTTTTTTATTAAAGCCTGTAATGTAAAAACCATACTGGCATTATAAAGTACAAGAAACAAATTTTAATGTAGCCTTACAATTACCCTTAAGTTTGTAGTACGAACATATCTAGTGTCATTTTATAACAGAATATTACCTTTTATATTTTAATGTCTGAAATATTGATCTTGTACATCTGTTGTCTGCAAAAGCACCAACATAATACATTGTTTGACTGTCAGCCACTAGAGCCATTCGATACGTGAATGTTTTGATTTTGATTCCTCCAAGCCTCCACAACCTAAACGGATAATTTAACTCACAAATTTATGATTGGGGATAAATAAAAGCGTGGAGCTATGTTCTCAGTAATATTTTTGTATTTATTTCGACTAGAAACAACGAAAGTATTCTACAAAAATTAAATCATATTGTTTACTAAGTAATTATTTTCTGCTAACGTATTTCGTATCACCTGCCATTTTCCCAGTGAAGGATACCGCGATGTAGAAGCGGTGTCCACGGTACGTGACGTGTATTAGTACTCAAGATTTATGTTCGCTACCGCAACGTCATCAGTGCGGTAGCGAACTACGAGGCTTTAATACTCAGCCCAGTTCCGAATGCGGTGAACACAGAGAAAATAGCTTCTCAACTAAATAAACTTGCAATGTGTAATGTTCGTACTCAGGCCGCAGGACAGTGAACTGATAACAAACTACTGTAACTGGAACCCTTACCAATGGAGTGTAGCAAGACAATGGTATAGACTGTTCACCATAAACAGAACACTCAGCAGAACTTGTAAACAATTAAAAATATGCTTTATTGGGCCAACAGGTGTTAAATTTTGAGAGTGTTGAAACGTTTACACTGGTTTTTAGTTACATGGAAGTTTTTATATTAAAAATAATAAAAATTACTGCGAAAGGGCTGAAAGAAAACTTTATGCAGTGCTGACTTTATCGTGAACGGCCTATAGGCATCTGACAAGAGTATTTCCTCTCCCAACTGCCCTCAAACTTCATTACTGAGCTTGTGTTTAATTTCTCCCAGGGCCAAGTGTAGCGGTCTCTGGTAAGGGTGAGGCTGCTCACGCACATCTACAATTTATTTACTTTTATCTCCCGTCTGACCTTACCCCACTTACACCCTCCATCCTACATTGTGCTTTGTACCCCTAGCATTTGCTGCAGTACCACCATGTCAAACTGTGCACTAAGAGAATAATCAATTAGCTGCTCCTTACTCCAAAGAGAGGCTGTTGATGCACCTTCTGACTCTAGGACCTAAACTAAAACCAAGTGAGGATTCCCACTCTCTTCTCGAAGTGCATCAAGCTGATACTGTAATTAAATTTCCTTCAGTCCATCTGTTAGACATAAATAACTGTCATGATCAAATTAAAGTACATGACAATGTCACAAATACAGAACTACAGGTAAGGTAAGTGAGCTTTACGTCTCGGCGGCATGAGGTCTTTAGAGATGGGACACACAACTTGGTACAATAGCAGAACTTAGTAAGGTGTTGGTCATGGCCTTTGTCAAGGAACCATCCCAGCATTTGCCTGGAGCTATTTTGGGAAACCATGGAAAACTGATGGCTGGAGCCGGAGATCGAACCTGGGTCCTCCTGAATGAGAGTCCAATGTGTTACAGTTGCGCCACCTCGCTTGGTCAGAAATATGTCCGGAATTTTACATGTACTTTGCTAAAATCTCACTTTCTTAATAGTGTATAGCTAAAATAATAACATGATTCACATTACATCTGTATTAATATAATAGACATACTATTGTGTCCCTACTAAGTACACAAGAGAATATCAGATGCATTTCCAACTCACATCCCCTTCTCGTTTATCTTCCTGCAGCATGCTAACAAGCTGATCAACAACTCTCACATTCTCCTCCATTTCATCCATAGTCAAGATCGGAGGGTCCTTTTTCTTGAAAGCTTCCAGATCCTTTTGATGCACTAATAGTCTGCAACATATTCACTTTTCAGCACTGAGTAACATTTGGCTTTTCAGAAACAGATGCAGTAAATTATTGTATATGTATAAAACACTGGAATTCTAAATATAAGCATAAAAATTTTTTGGATATTTAAGTTTTTTTCACATTATGATGATGCAGAAATGTTTTATCCTAATTGTACTATGCCTAATTGCACAACACTGATATCAGAGAATCGCAAACATACCCATATTTAACAATAATACACAGGTTCCTTAATGCATGGTGAGACATGGTTTATTGGTTGATAGAGCTTTGGAGTGGCAACTGAGAAAATAAGATGTGAAAAAAATAGATGTTAAATGACTGACACCAGTAGAAAAATTATACTGTTTAAGAGGGGGCAAAATAGGAAAATCAGAATGGACATAAGTGAGTGGATGGGTGAAAGAGTTAAGAGTTGGGTGGATGGTAGATGAAGTGATTCTACTCTCAAAACAATATCTGGAGTACTTGCATGAATATAGAGACAGAATTAAAAAGTATTGCCACAAAGACAAAAAACACTCACGCACGAAATCTGAAGTAATAGATCATACTACTTTTAAGACTAATAAACAACAGCAACATTACATAGATTTGCTAGCAGGCTAATACTCACCAGAGACAATACACAACTCTGACAGCACATTTTTTATATGGGTGACTGTCACAACCTTATACTTACTACCTCCAAATTGTAAGTTATTATTACAGTAGGCAATTACTCACGGTTTGATGAAGTTGTGCTAGACAGGAAAATGTTGCAAAGCTTCCTTAACAGTAAAAATGTGCATCACTTGTACAAATGGGTATACCAGCCTACGAATAAATATACACCATGTACATACCTGTACATGTACCTGATTAATCGTAGTAGCCTAGCGGCTTACATCTCTGGTATTCTGCATTTAAGTACTAACTAAATAAATCAGTTTCAAATGTATGTAGAGTATGTAGAAGTATATTTTATTTTTCAGTTTTTATTTCTGAAACAGTACTTTGGTATTTAAAGATCAAGAATATTACAAAATTAAGATTTTCCCTTGAAATATTAAACTGTGTACCATCATACTCTTTAATTTAAAAAATTATGGAAAGTTTTGTAACGTAGTTTTATCATATAACACAACTTCAGAGACGAAAGAAAAAATGTTTACAAAAAAAGCAACGATAATACTGTTTCTATACCTAAAAATCTTGGACGGTCAATCCTATGCCTGCACGCAAAAAAATGGCCCACCATTGCATTTTGAATGGCCTGCCAAAAGCTGAAGGATTTGTACTATACTCCGAAGTTATTTACACAGAAATACAAATATTTCAATAATAATATAATGTTTGGCAATTCTCACTTTCTAAATACTGTGGATAGTGCTCATACTTCAGGAGGATAAATAGGGAATAAACTGCAAATAAATATTTTATGAAATAACTCTGTTAAAATAATATAAGAAATTATGTAAATGATGAGCTGATATAAAGTAGTCAATGTGAAAGTTATTTATCGTGGCCTATGACATGATTTGGTTGAACTTTTTGGCCATAGCTCCAAAAAAGTTAGACGTCACTGAAGTAGCTGAAAAATTTACAGATGCACCAGAATGCTGCTGAAGTACTTAAGTTTTTATAATGCAGTGCCTGTATTGCAGAATTCAAGTTTGGCACAGTAGTGACAAAGCAGCACTGCTAAAGATTTAGCCACATGAAAACTTATCGCCAATAGGCCGGAAAAACTTTGCAAGACAGTGAGCTATAATAAAGTCTGACAAGACACTTGCCTGGCCTCAAACTCTGCTCGACGAACTCGCAAGTTGGCCTCAGCTGTGTCTCTCCTCAAAGACAAGCGTGAGTGAGCTAGCTGTAGAACCTCTTCCATGTCCTTGGGCCATAGAAATACTCTGCTGTTTAGTTGTATGTCTTCCGCTGGATTCATCACAACACATCACACAATTAACAAACAGCATCAGTAAATGTTTTCGCACGGTACCCCACTTTCTCACGATTCAGGACAAAGTTGTACTATTTCGACAGCAAATGCAACCAATATAACAGTCATAAATATTGAGAAGGTTAAAGCCCTTAATTATAGCTACTTGTAGTATTTCAGGTTGCACGATTGGTAAGAAGACATATTATAAAATAGTATTCAATGTATTACTGATATAGCCTAATGTAAATATATATTAACTTATTTATATATTACATTAACATTTTGCAATTGGTTTTACAACATAATAAGTGCTTTAAGCTATCAACTTCATATAAATAAGGCCCTTTCAAGTACACATTTATTGAAGAATGGTGTCATGTTGCCATAATGGTTACCAAAGTTCACTCAATGCCGCCAGGTAACAGGAAATGATTTCCTTCCAGTTCAGCTCTCTGGGCATATAGGAATGTAAACAATACCACGTGGATTAGATGCATTAGTTATGTAACCACTTAATAGTAAACACAACAATCCGAGGCTTAACATCAGATAATAACTCTATAGAAGCAACATGATGGAGCTTTTTAACCGTTATTATTGTACCAGTTCTTGGGGCATACATGAAAGTAAACAAAGACATATGGGATTTGAGACATTGGTTTAAACAACCGCTTGCTTATATTTCAAGATATATGATTTGTCTGTATCTCATTCACATATTTAAAAATGGTAAATGTGATGTTACTTACGTGTCAGTTTCCTCAGAGATTATATAATAGATCCTACTAAACTGCAGTCTAACCAAACTTCTACGAACTTCGACACCATGACAGTCCACAGAGAAACTAGTACTACAAAAATCACATCTTGTCGCGTCTGTTATTACCACGGTCGTAGAAGAACAGGTCTGGACACTCGCCTGGAAACTTGATCCCCTTGTTGTTTGACTGCAGTTCACCAAGTAACTAAGAATATTTTGTTTTATTGGCGCTTCAGTTAGGGAGGTTGGACTCTAACTCCGCCCACTTCCTTTCCCCTAAGATACACAATTTATCAAAACAAATTTTTTATCAATTTATGAAATACTTCCATCGCTCACAATTTTAAATCATGGCTCCAGCAATCTTTATTTACTCTATAAATTTAACAATGAAGAAAAGTGGGCGGAGTTTGAGTCCGAACACCCAGATTACAGCGCCAAAAAGTACAACATTCTCTTCTCTGTAACTTGACAAACTACAGCCAAACAACAAGGGGGTCAAGCAAAATACATTTGAAGATAGGCAAATGTCCAGACCTGTTCTTCTATGACTGTGGTTACTACCACAGTCTATGAAGGTAAGGTCTTGACACAGAGGAATAAAATGTGACTCCTTTTTTGCTGCAGCGCTAGTAGTCTTTTAGTGGAAGAGTAGTCTTGTTTTGTCTTTGGCCACAGCTTAAACTGTGTAGTCATTGGAATAGTCTGTATTATGAAAGAATAAAATTGAAAATCTAGAGAATGTGTATGCAATTTATGTTAGAACACATGTTCAGCCATAAAATTTAGTTTTTCTATGTAGAAATTTATAATAATTCATTGCAGAAATTCATAATTATTTTATTTGTAATAATAATTATAAACTATAAATTCATATAAATTTTTTTTTCAGACGACTAAAATCAAACAGTTACATAAACAGTTTCACACACGTGCTAATGCATTTATAGATATGAAACATAAATCTACAATACCAGCTTATCATGTTAATGAAATTTTACATAAATAACTGCAAAAATTGTAACGCCGCCAGATGTAAACAAGACAAATCTTCCAATAAATTACTACTAGCACTTGGCAAAAAAAAGGGAATCACTTTCTCTTGCAGGAGAGCATGTGCCATGTCAAGACCTCTTCCACTTAAACCATAGTTATTACTTATTTATTCTGTGCTACCATCCTTCTGATTGTTCACGCACATCGCGTAGCTGTAGTTACTGAAATGCGAAAAATTATTAAAATAAACATTGCAACAAATAGGCATCACTAGAACAATCTCCGGGTTTTGCAAAACAATTTGTAAGAAAACACTGCGGGGCGAAATGGAATTGTACTCAATAACCAAAAAAATATTGCAAACATTTTCGGCACTGTGCAAACATTTTCGGCATTGTACGGAATACAGTTTTAAAGTAAGTACAGTTTACCTAATAATTTTATTGTATAAACATGATTAGGCATGATTAAGGAAAAAATTTTATTCTCATTCTATTTTCATGGCATCTTGTTGAGCAATTTGCAGTAAAATAATGTTGTCAAATAGAGGTTTATTATATTTTGACCTAACATTTTCTTTAGGTTTTTATGACCATTGGTATTCCTAGAGATAGTGTAATAAACTTATATATTTATTTCATACATACACATGGTAAATTTGTCATTACTTATTGTAAATATCATCGCTGTTTTTAAAACTACGCCAACTAAACTTTAGTACAGTAGACTCCCGATCATCCGTGTGTGGATTATCCGACTTGCGGATTATCCGCGGTAAATATTTCACTTTAAATAATTTTTAAAAAAAGTTGAAAAAACTTTATTGAAAAAAAAAATTGGTTATTTATAAATATGCGCTGTGTTTACTCGCATTATTTCAACCAACGTGCTATGCACGCAACCATATGTTGAAGGGCTTGAAGATTTAGGTCTTTTCCAACAGGCGAAACAATTAGCTCCGCGCATAAATGTATTAATGTGATTGGCCGCGTGTCGCGCATGCATGGATTAACATTATTTTCTTGGATAAATACATCCGTGATTTTTTATTAATTGTGTTTTTAGATTATTAGCACATACACCCTAGTTATTAATGTGAATAATCGAGAGTCTACTGTACTAAATTGCTTCATTTTAGTGCAGGAGTGAATTTGACTTTCTTTCTTTCTACTGAGATCTAAGAAGTGGGAAAAGTGGATTATCCGCGATTTTGGATTATCCGAGGCATCGGCCCCCTCCATTAGTGCAGATAATGGAGAGTTGGCTGCATAACCAAACAGTAGAGTTGTACGAAACGAAAGGGAAAGAAAGTTAATGAAATTTCATGAAAGGGAAACTAAAATGAAAGTTCATTTGAGACAAATCCAGCTTTAACAAAAGTTAAATTAAATTCTTAAAATTAAAAAATTATACACTGTATTTGAATTTGATGATACATCAATGTGCATGTTTTTCACGACACAGTAAAACAATATCATATGGTACTTTAAAATCACTCTTGGATTTCAATAGTCTATTACATAAGTCCTTTTGGCGAACTACGCTATGATTGATTACAACCTACAAATCGAGGATCCATTCACATACGCCAGTGACCTTGTCGCTGCTACAAGAGAAGAACAAGCAGCTGCGGATGTAGATGTTCCCGATGATCCAGACGAGTCAGAATGTACACCGGAGCTGGCATTTTAGAATGCAAAGCAAGTAGTAGGAGTGAGGTAACTAAAATACCATTTTCTAAACAAGGGTGATGCTGACGGCTTAATAGTTAATGACCTTGAAATGCACATGGAGAGGAAAATTTGTTTTGACAGCAAACAGCAAACAAAAATTAAATATTTTAAGTAGGCTAATTCTACTGTATTGTGTTCTTGCCCTGCTTTGTACACTTAAAAACTGACGAGGCTCATGATTACAGTGTAAGTGCAATGTACGAGGGGTAGTAAGTAGAAAAGCCAAGTTACGTAAGGGTTACGCTCTTGAGTCAGTTATGTAAAACAATTTATCCATAAGTCGTTCATATGCACACAACTTTGAGCCACGTTAATTCAAAATTATGTCTGTCCAACACCGGGTGCTCTGGCAAACGCGCATGCCGTGCTGCAAAGCAAGGCCAGATGGGACTTGTGGCAACACTGCGTGGTTGTCTGCTGCGGACACACACATGTACGCGTGCACAGATGGTCTGCTGGTGAAGGCGCATGTCATTTAATTTGCATTTCCACTCAGCAACAACATTTTCGTCTACAGTACCTGATTCACCACAAACAGTATTGTACGAAATATTGTGTTGTTTCCAAAACTTATCTAACCAGCCTACAGAACTTTGAAGTCATCGGACACACCAACTTCCTTAGCTATTTCCAAAGCCTTTTCCCTTATTAAAGGATCAGACAAGGGAATGTTGTCGCCCTCGCTCTACAAAATCACTCTTACGTTAGTGTGTCTACAGTCAGTCCATCCGTTTTTGGGAATGCACGTTTGCTGGAACCGCAGCTATTTTCCATCCATGACTTCAGTATTGGGTCTTTATTTTTTATTATGAACGCAATAGGGGTGGGCGAATATGAAAATTTCATTTCGAAGCGAATTCGAAGCGAATATGTTGAAATATTCACGAATTCGAATTGAATATCGAATCGAATATCAAGTAAATTGAATTTTTTAACAAATATACAATGTAAAATATTTTACACTGTTAAGAACTTACCTTGAAGGCTAATTATAAATTGAGTAAAAAAATGAGAGTTTTGTAGTGATTTGCAAAAAAAAATGTTTTTAGTGGACTTATTATATGTAATTGCTCAGGATGTTGTTTCAGATGATTCTGTAGGGTTGTAGTGGTACCTAAAAGAGTCACAAAATCCCAAAAAAAATTCAGTTGGTTTTATAAAACTTAACAGACCCTAAAATCGTATATTTTTTAAATTTCTTTATGTAGCACCTGTTGGAATTTTGAATATTTTCTTGCATGTTTCTTTATTACCGCTGACACTTTTAGTAAAAAAATAATCAAATACTGCTCATGGATTTTTTGGCAGGTGGCCCAGTATTCAGATCTGAAGTGCTTGGCTCCATTAGTTGATTTTATAAAATTGCAAAAATAGTTTTCCAGGTTGTCTACTTCTACGTAGTGACATTCGTTACTTTGTATTCACGAGGCGCTTATGGAAACCTACCTGGAATATTCCTGTTGGGTAGCATTGGTCACGTTATCCTTTT
>PNEQ01072369.1:0-27644 GCA_003012365.1 Medauroidea extradentata
GCGGGTAGTACATAACACAACACAACAGATGTTTTCACTGGCTTGTTGTCGCCAGGTTGCCTGCCTACCCCTGTTACTTTGGTGCACCATTGCAGGTATAAGGATGCATTTCCGGACATGGGTTCCTTAATCAAATATGTTCCAAACATGCACATCTACCATCCCTATCAATTTGTAACACCTATTCTTGGCCACCCTGTATTGGGCGCGCAGACTCAATAAAAATTGTACTGATTATGCACAGTACCAAAAATATAACTTTGAAAGCGGCATTAAACATTTTAATAATGTACTCCTTCTTGTACAAGAACATTTGCCAAATGAACTAAGCATTTAATTTGGTAGCATACTAACTAGAACACAGGTAATGTTCCCATTCTTGCTCACGATTATGTACAAGATAGATGTTCGTGTGCTGTGAGATTTACAGAGGCAATCGTACATGACGTAGTACTACCTATAGCTCAGCCCGTGTCTAGCAGATGTCTGGTACAACGTGTGTATATAGCAGAGGCGAGAGTATTCTTGTCCGCAGTAAGTCAGGGAGTGACATCTTAGCAAATATACACTCTTCTGTAGTTATCTCTCGCCAGCCTGTACTGTCACATCAATAATGAAATTATTATTAATACGTCTTCCTAGACATCATGTGAACCCAGAACCATCAGGTGCACGAACAAGTTTTAATATTACAAAATAGAACAATCCACGCCCCCCCCCCCAAAAAAAAAAAGAAACAAGGTACTATAATACAATAGTTTGGATATACATCTTAACTCTAACATTAACAGTATAACATGTTAAATTATTGTTAAACTTAAACTAAGCGTTGCATTTAGTGTGAACCTATAAACGATTGTGCTGAAGGTAAAGCTGTAAACATGTATTTATACTTAATAGATATTTAACGCGTAGACGTTCTAAAATAATCGAAGTGTATGTTTTAAGTTCTCCTGCATCGCAAACAACCTCGTCATTAGAGAGAAGAGCTTATAGACAGCACAGAACAGCAAAGTATTGTATGCTATTGTGGAAGGAGTGAAGAGAGAATTGGGGTGAGCTAGCGAAATTTAGATAACTTACCGGCAAAAACAAATGGTAATGACGTTTCCTATGATCGAAAATCAGCAGGTAACTAGGTAACTATATAAGACAATCTAAGACATATAAGAGTTATTGATGAATCCAACTAAACTTATTGTACTAAAAGAAAAGTGATATACCATTTATTTACTAAAACATACTTAATAAAAGTAAATTAAAATACCTGAGTGGGCGTGATAGAAGTGGGTTCCCTTATTGGCAAGAAACTTGTAACGGAAGGTATTAGCTTCGAGAATAGGGCACTGTGTCACCATGGGTACACCATCACTGTACTGAGAACCTTTATGGAATATACCATGCCAGTGTATAGTGACTGACTTGCCCTTCATAGCGTTGTAGACGTCCACAACAACCAGGTCTCCCTCACACACCTGTACACACATATAACAACACATATGGCCTTCATATCCATAAATACCCTGTCCACCTCACACAAATATACACGCATAGAACAACACATGTTGCCTTCATATCCACAAATACCCTGTCTACCTCACACTACTATACACACATAGAACAACACATGTTGCCATCATATTCACAAACACTCTGTCTACCTCACGCAACAATACACATATATAAAAACACATGATGCCGTCATATCCACAAATACTCTGTCTACCTCACGCAACTATACACATATAACAACAATTGTTGTCTTCACATTCACAAACAATCTGTCTACCTCACACAAATATACACACATATAACAACACATGATGTCTTCATATCCACAAATACTCTGTCTACCTCACACAACTATACACACATATAACAACACATGTTGCCTTCATATTCACAAATCCCATGTCAACCTCACACAAATATACACACATGTAACAACATGTGTTGCCTTCAAAGCATTGTACGTATCCACAAAAAGTCTCTACCTCACACACCTGCACACACATATAACAACACATGTTGCCTTCATATTCACAAATACCTTGTCTACCTCACACAACTATACAACACATATAACAACACTTGTTGTCTTCATATCCATCAAATACTCTGTCTACATCACACAACTATACACATATAAAAACACATGTTGTCTTCATACCCACAAATACCCTGTCCACCTAACACAAGTATACACACATATAACAACACATGTTGCCTTCATATTCACAAATACTCTGTATACATCACACAACTATACATCATTTAACATCACATGTTGCAATGGTATTCATAAATACTCGGTCTACCTCACAAAACTATACACACATATAACAACACATGTTGTCTTCATATCCACAAATACTCTGTCTACCTCACACAACTATACACATATATAACAACCCATGTTGCCTTCATATCCACAAATACTCTGTCCACCTCACACAACTATACACATATAACAACACATGTTGCCTTCACATTCACAAACACTCTGTCTACCTCACACAAATATACACACATATAACAACACATGTTTCCTTCATATTCACAAATACCCTGTCTACCTCACACAATTATACACACATATAACAACACATGTTGCCTTCATATTTACAAATACCCTGTCTACCTCTCACAAATATATACACATATAATAACATATGTTGCCTTCATATTTACAAATACCCTGTCTACCTCACACAATTATACACACATATAACAACACATGTTGCCTTCATATTTACAAATACCCTGTCTACCTCTCACAAATATATACACATATAATAACATATGTTGCCTTCATATTTACAAATACCCTGTCCACCTCTCACAAATATATACACATATAATAACATATGTTGCCTTTACAGCATTGTAGGTATCCACAAATACTCTCTACCTCCTACACCTGTACACAAATATAGCAACACAGGTTGTCTTCATATCGACAAATACTCTGTCTACCCCTTACAACTATACACATTTAACAACACATGTTGCATTTTGTTATTTAATTTTTTTCTTGCATTTGGGCCTCAACCTTGTGGCAAGGATTTGCTTAACCTACCTCTTCTCAATTTTCCGACCCCATCAACCTTTCCCTAAACTCCCTCGCTCCCTTCACCACAACCACCTCTCTCGCCAATTAATTCCAATCCTTCACCGTTCTCACCATCATAGTGATATTTCTTCTCTCTGTCCTCTTCCCCACCCTCTGTATCGTCCACTCATGATCACCCCTTCCCCTGAATATACCTCTCTGTATCTTGTCACCCAGTTGTGCCCACCCGCCCACCTCCCTCACCCCCTTAAACATCCTTACCAGCCACTCCACTCTCCTCCTCTCCTGCAGCGTGCTCCACCCCAGTCCTCTCACCATTACTGATGGTCTGAAATCCTTCTCTATCTCCCCCTGTGTCCTCCACTTATTTGTGATCCACCTAGCAGCCCTTCTCTGCACCTTTTCCATTTCTACCACTTCCCTTCCCACGTACGGGTCTCAGACCGCCACCGCATAATCCAAGATGGGCCTCACTATTGTTTTGTATCCCTTTTCTTTCACTTTCTTGTCTGTGCCCCTTAACACCCTTCCCAGCAGGGCCAGCGCTCTTCTACCTTTAGTTGTAACACACTTCATTTGCTCGCCACATCTTAAGTCATCCTGAAGAATAACTCCCAAATATTTATATCTGTCCGCCTATCCAATATCCTGTCCTCCCCATCTATATGTCTCTCTGACTACCTCTCTTTTCTGTGTAAATCTCAAAATTTTAGTTTTATTTACGTTAATTTTCATCTCATTTTCCTTTGTCCACTGTTCCAATTCGTTTATGTCCTCCTGCTGACCCCCACACTCTCCAATCACCTTGTACAATTCACAGTCGTCTGCAAAAAGACGAACCCTATAATTCATGTATATTCCCAAATCCCCCATCATATTTAAAAAGAGGAGGGGTCCTAGAACACTACCCTGTGGAACCCCTGATGTTACCTTTCCTTCCTCTGAGAGTGTGTGTCCTACTCTTACTCTCTGGGTTCTTCCTCTCAGACACTTTCCCACCCAGTTTACCACCATCTTATCCTCCAACAACTCATTCAGTTTTAACATTAACTTTATGTGTGGCACCTTGTCGAACGCCTTTTCAAAATCCACAAAACACGCATCTACCTGTTTCCTCCCATCCATAGCCTCCCCTATATCTTCCATCAATCCTGCCAACTGCGTCTCACATGAGAACCCCTTTCTGAATCCATGTTGTCTATCGTCCATACTCCCATTCTCCATTACCCTCACAATATATTCCCTCACCAGTCTCTCCATAACTTTTCCAACATTAGATGTTAGGCTACTTTCCCACCTACCTTCTTTGCTCGTCTCAAACACAGTTAGGTACTGCTCCTGCAACATCTCTGCTTTCTCCTCGTCAGTTACGGATTCTTGTCCCCCTTCCCTTCTTAGTGTTGGTATTTTCTGTTCACTTCCTCTTACCTTTCTTACATACTTAAATAACTTATTCCAACTACCTTTTGCCCTTCCTCCATCATCTTATCCATATACGAGCTTTTCGCCTCTTATATTTTCTGTGTCAGTTCTTTCCCTAATTTCCTCATCTCATCTCTCATATTTTTGCTTTATACCCTTTTGTTTTTAGCATGCAATTGCCTACACTTGCGTTTAAGCCTCTTAACTTCCCTTCCATAATAAGGTGGGTCTCTTCCCATTCCCACATTATTTATGGGTGCAAACTTTTAAACAGCATTTCTTAAAATTTCTTTCAAACCTGCCCACATTTCTTCAATTCCTTCCTCCCTAGACCATGTCGCAAAATTTTGTTTTAAGTATAACTTTGTTTTAGTTTGATTTGCATTTTTAAACTGTCTAACTGCCCTAGCCCTCTCTTTAACCTCTGTCATCAGTTTTGTGGCCATCTCAACTACTGGTATTCTGTGGTCACTAATTCCTTCTACTACTACTACTGAACTGACCACCGCTTCAACTTGTCTAACCAAGACTACATCTAACAAAGTGCCATCTTCCCCTGCCTTGTTGTTCCTACTACTGCTTGTCGCAATCCCCTATTTACCAGTTGACATACCCATCTCAGAGTCGTTGGTCCTACCCCCTCAGGTCCTTCTTCCCATGTCACTCCTGGCAAGTTTAGATCACCTGCTACCACTTTACATCTCTCCTCCCCTATCTGATCTAGCTTTTCCTTGAGTGACACAATTATTTCTCCTTTTTTCCCTGGTGGCCTGTAGGTTGCAATCAGCCTCAAAATTCTCTCTAAACCCTGAAATTTTATTTCAATTAGTTCTAATGCCTCCCCCACCCATTCCCCTTTCCCTTCTAGCCCATCTTTCAGAACCACTAGTAAACCCCTCCCCTCCTGTTTCTGTCTCTTAGAAATATACTATACCCATTCCTCATCAACTCTCCATCCTGCACATCTTCATCCAGCCATGTTTCTACAGCCACCACTATGTTGGCTCCATATCCTTCGACTTTTCCCCAGAATTCCACCATTTTGTTGTAGATGCTCCTACAATTAATCACCATTAACTTAACAGTTTTCCAACTTTTTATTTTAATATCTTTACGAACCTGTAGTTTTCCCTTACCATCAATTTCTCGGAATAGTACTCCTTTCTTCCCATCCTCAACTTTAGTTACTTCCCCTTTACCTATCCTGGCCTTCCATTGTTCCTCCCTCCATGCCAGTTTCCCTGCTGCATCTCCCCTTTCCCTATTACTTCCAGTATCATCCCAGTCAAAATCGCAACACCTTCTCTATTTAGATGCACCTTGTCTCTAGCAAAGTGTCCTTCACTTAATCCTGTTCTAGCTGTGACAAATACTGCCCCACATTCCCAGCATAGCTTTCTCATAATCTCCTCTGCTCTCAGGATTTTTACCCCTTGCACACTTTTCTCGGAAGTATTCCACTTACTACTATCCTTGCATTTCTAGCCTTGTGCATGACTGCCTTCAGTACACTCCTCACTTCCTCCTCAAACTGTTGTGGCCCCACTCCTCTGACCAGATCATTTGTCCCCACATGTACTAAAACTATCTTTATGCCAGTTAAATTACTCCTCTCTACTCTGGTCACTACATCCTGCATCCTCTCTCCACCTCTCACTGCCTTGTAGGCTCCTACGACATTTACATGCCTCAATATGGAGTCCCCGAATACTGCCACCCCGTTTCCTCTTACCCAGTTCCTCTCTCTAATTATTTCATTTCTTCCTTCATTTTCCTTTGTGTTGGGCCTTCCTTTCTGTTTACTCCTATCAGTCATCCTCGTTTCCTCTCTTAGTTGGTTTCCTCTGCCCCTGTCTACATTTTCTGTTCCCTTAACCTGCTTTCCAGTTTTCTCCGGCTCCTCCCTTGCTACTTCCCCGTTTCCCTCCTTTCCTGTCCTATCTTCCCTCTGAGTTTCCTTACTACTTGCCTCTGCGTACCTGTCCTTACTTGTCTCAGCCTTTTCCCTGGTCTTCACTTCCATTTTCTCAACTTTTCCATCTCAGTTTCAACCTCCCTTCTCCTTTGCCTTTCGTCCTCCAACTCTCTCTGTGCTGCACTACTCAGAGCTGCTATTTCCTCTTTATTCACCTTCAATTCACATTCAAGCTTTTATATTCTCTCTTCCAATCTACTTAATTCAGCCTTTGGCCTTCTTTTCATCTCCTCCTCTACTCTCTCAATTCTACTCCTCACTTCCATTTCCTTCGTGTTAATAACCTTTAACTATACCATTCCACTCCGGCTTCTCCCTTCCATTCCGTCAACTATTATCCCCCCTAATATGTCCCCCAGAATTTTTAGTGCCCAGTCACTCCTCGTGGTACTCCTTTCCACCCCTACCTGGTTGTCTCTCTCCTCTTTCTCCAACTCCTATCTGTTTCGGTTTCCTACCACTGCCACTATACCTCCTTTCTTTATTCTCTCTGTATTACAATTATCACAACACCACTCATTTCCAAGCGACTCTAATTCCTCCTATTTCATTTCTAGGCATTTTGCATGAAACCACCCTTGGCAGTTATCACAGTGAAGACAAACTTTCTCCATCCTTCCACACCCTTCTACAGCACTCACATTTACATCTTCGTCTCCCCATTTCTGGTTGCAATATTATTCTTACCCCTAATCTTATTTGCATTATACACTACTACATACGTTTTTATTTCAACAACTACCAAACTATTATTATTGTTAACTAGTATTATTTACGATAAACTTGCAATATAATTTACTACAAATACAAAGTTGTAACTATTTCTATCAGAATTCAGCCATCTTAACAAAAGACTATAACAACAGTAAACAATGCACTTTTAAAGTCTAATTTCTAACCCAAAATCTTAATCTACGGCTCTCAAACTATTACAAGTTTACTCTAATACAACTCTAATTACTCTAACTGCCTTACAACTTATTTATTACAAAGGAAGTTTTTACAATAATATATAAATATCGGAACAATACAGTCTCTCACAACATCATGACGGCCATCTTGCTGTCATATTCACAAATACTATATCTACCTCACATAATTATACACACATATAACAACACATGCTACCTTCATATTTACAACTACCCTGTCTACCTCACACAAATATACACACATATAACAACATATGTTGCCTTCAAAGCATTGTCGGTTTCCACAAAAAATCTCTACCTCACACACCTGTACACACATATAACAACACATGTTGCCTTCATTTTCACAAATACCTTGTCTACCTGACACAACTTTACCCACATATAACAACACATGTTGTCTTCATATCCACAAATACTCTGTCTTCCTCACACAACTATATACACATATAACAACACATCTTTGCCATCACATCATTGTACGTATCTAAAAATACTCTCTACCTCACACACCTGTACACACATATAACAACACATGATGTCTACATATCCACAAATACTCTGTCTACCTCACAAAACTGTGCACACATCTAACAACACATATGTCTTCATATCCACAAATACTCTGTCTACCTCACACAACTATACACACATATAACAACACATGTTGTCTTCATATGCACAAATACGCTGTCTACTTCATGCAACTATACACACAGTAACAACACATGTCTTCATATCCACAAATACTCTGTCTACCTCACACAACTATACACACATATAACAACACATGTCTTCATATCCACAAATACTCTGTCTACCTCACACAACTCTACCCACATATAACAACACATGTCTTCATATACACAAATATTCTGTCTACCTCACACAACTATACACACAGTAACAACACATGTTGTCTTCATATCCACAAATTCTCTGTCTACGATACACAACTATACACAGATATAACAACACATGTCTTCATATCCACAAATACTCTGCCTACGATACACAACTATACACAGATATAACAAAATGTGTGCCTTTAATTGCATTGTAGATGTCCACAACCACACCATCACCAGCAGTGTGTATTTGTGTGTTCTGTGACACTGAAATTTCTTCGATCACAAAATGTGATTTTAAAAAATTATAAAAATACCCACAACTTAATTCAGATTTTCATGTACTCTTTAGAAAATTAAAAAAAAATTGTGAATTTCTCCCTAAAAATTAATTTCCTTAACAATACAAAATATACTTAAATTGTAAACAAAAATCAACAATTTTTTAATATATAGAATTAACTAAATGTATACTAAAAACTGCTTCAAAGTCAACATTTAAAAAAAATGGTATTTTATATTTTATTTCGTTATTTAAACATTTTTAAAATAAATGGTGATAAATTTAACAATGATGACAACAACAAAGCTATTGAAACCAACATAACAAAGGAAAGAAATCTACCTTATATATCAAATCAGGATATGATCAATGTATGAAATTAATTTAAATTAAATAAAGATTAAAAAGTGAAATTTAAAACTGAGAGAGAAGCATATTTAAAGTGAAAAATGTAAATATTATTATAAACCTTTATATGAAGAAAATCATTTTAATACTAAAAAAAATAAATGTAATAGAATAAATATTATGTATATTAAATATTTTAAAGTATTAAAACGATTACCTTCACATGAATATATAAAGTAATATTTAAATCTTTTCACATTTAATTTGCTTTTCTCACAATTAATTATTTCCATTTTTAAATATATATTTAAAATTTAAGTTAAGGTCATACATTAGTCATATCCTGATTTTATGCATAAAGTTGTTTTCTTTTCTACCTTTTGTTGGTTGCAATAGTTTTGTTGATGTCTTCAATGTACATTTTAGTCACCATGTATTACAAAAAAAAATTAATAACAAAATAAAAAACAAAAAACATTTGTTTTTCAAAATGTAGATTTTGAGGCTGTTTTTATATTTTTGATTATTTTTCATACATACAAAAATTATTATTTGCACAAAGTACTTTTTTTTACAATTTCATTTAAATTTTTATAATTTTTAAGAAAATTCATAATGTTAGAGATACATTTACATTTTTTGTATACTTTTTCAAAATTTAATGAAAGTCTGAATTAAGCAGTGGGGAATTTTTATAATCCTTTCAAATGACATTTCCGGGTCAAAAATTGTCATTGATCTTGAACATACAAATATCCACTACTGTAACCTTAATATACTTGTACATACATGTAAGAACACACGTTGTCTTCGTAGATTTGTAGACTTCCTCAACCACTGTGTCTTCTCCACACATTTTTACACTCATGCAACAAATGTGTGTGTGTGTGTGTGAGTGCGTATGTTGTTAAGTAATTACCATTTCTTCAGAAATACCTCTTCGTTTGATAATGTCAGTTACCAGTTATACTTAATGTTATTAAACTTTTGGATACAGACTGAACCCAGGAAAATTACCTGGAAGTTACTGTGTAGTAAAATGTCAAAAGCGGTTTTTTTACGAAAGAAACGACATGCTAGTGCGAACAAACTACCTTTTATCTCTCTGTTATTCTCTACTTAGCTAGTAAACTAGGACATTGAAACTACTTGCCAAGGAGTATTTTCTGCCTGGGTTTTACCACTTAATTCACGTGGTGCGGTCTGGAGCTACAAAAACCATACCTCACATTTCCACATCTCTGTTTTTATAAATTTAAAATACATTTTATTGAAAAATAATGGCTTCTCAATAGTTTAAAATATAATAATATCCGCTGTGTATTTTAGTCACTAACTCATTGGCTAGGTACTTGCCAGTGAATCAACTGGCAGATTTGTACATTCACATCTCAGCCAGGAATATTCCAAACCAGATATTTACAACTCACTTTCTACCACACTTTGAAAACAATGTATGGCCGCGCAAAACTTGCCTAGTACTGGATCACATGATGTTTTTCAGTCGCTGTTCTTGCTATTAATAATTTGCTTAATTTTTACGTGTATTTTTCACTAGACATGGTGTAGTGAACATAAACATTTCTTTACACTATTTGAGAATGAGAATGCACTAAGAAAATGCAATGTTATTAACTGAGAAAATAAAGACCAGCAAGATTAACAGTATCGTTCCGAGGGACACTTTGTTCATAGATTTCTGCTTCTATTTGATATCACACAAGTTCTGAGGGTGGCAGAATATATCGCCAGACCATGTACCTGAATTTCTTTGCTGTGATACAGATAACAATTCTCGTGAATATTATCATATTAAAAACCCTTGCTAACATTTACCATTTCTTACGAAAATTACATTTTAACTGATGGTTATATTTTATGTTCATTATAATCTGTCCAATTACGAAGCATGAACATATTTAAGTCGAGAATCACATGACTGTTACACTCCATATGTACCATTTAAACACGTTGAGAAGGTGGATGAGTACAGATGAGCGTATCGCCGACAATGAGGTAGAACATTTTAACCACCAGCTCAGACAGGAGTCAAGCAGCGTGTAGATACGAGCTATAGTTACAATCCATCATAGCATTCGCTTAGAATTACCGAAATAAATATGTCCGGACCGGGAACCTAGCCCTTGCGTCTACGAATGCAAGACCACTTATTTGCCATTGTATCGCCTCACTACGTTAAGTAGACAGAACCAGTACATGCAAACTAAATACTATCTAGCGTCCACAGACACTGTTGAAATGTTGGTGTGGCGCTTATTAAAATACTCTATACAATGTCGTTCGATATTGTTATTTTTCCTCTGCTTTGCAGTTTGTTGTTTTCTGTCTGTCTCTACAGCAACTTGTAATGTTTATAACCTTTGTTATGCCTTCGTTGTTTTGGGAACATTTTGCAATACCACAGGATCTTTTGATAAATAAATTCTGAGAGCTAGTTGTCAAAATGTAATTCTTGAACCAAACAGCTTTGACGTACCTGAACTGTTAAGGTTGTCTTTCAACACATATGACGCCTGTAGTACACTTTGTTAGCTTTTCATCATACAACGTGCTTTTACTTGAGATGTCATTTTTCTGCTTGCAGTCATAGAAGCTTACAAGATGCGCTCCTATAATTACTGCAAGGATTTTTTTTACTGCCACCAAAGGGCACTATCACAGCATAATTAGTTATTACGTTGTCATTACAATAATTGTGAATATTTAACAAACACTAAATTCAGTTAGTTAAAAAAATATTATAGAAATAGAAGTTACTGAAAAATCGTATTCATTCTCTCATATAGATGAAATATACGAAGTACATCAGTCCCGCTTGGGGAAATCAGTAGATAGATTGAGAAAAACCCAAATAATTGTTTTTTAAGTTATGATTTCTTTATTTGAAAACAGAAATATATTGTTGAAAAGTATTTACGATCTTAATTTGGTACACAAATGTATCACTATGGCTGACTACATGAGAACAATGTTTGCGGGAGTTGATTTTGCTGTCAAGTAGCATGTATTAAGACAGTACGAGCCTGCAGTTGTCCAGATCTATGAGCACTGCTAGTTTAGTTAGTGTTATGTCTGCAAGTATAAACTAACCTTGATGCAGGGACCTGGCAGTTGTCGGTTCACACACAGAATAGTTCTCTGATAGCCGTCAGCCATAACACACTGATCATCGCTTGTAGAGTTTAGGCAGGACCTGTAACACATTCACTAGTTGACACACACTTACATTAAATGTTTTTATTCTTAATATAATGGTCATGTAAATACTTCAGCGTATGCTAACTTGATATGCAACAAGATAGTCACACAATGTTAAGCTCTTCACTCAAGTAGACTTTATAGACACCAAGGGAAATAACCTGCTTGTGTATAGTACGACGTAAAGCCTACAACTGTAAAATGCTTGGAATGTTAGTATCAACATTTAATGCATTTAATTGTAAATTATGTCAATAGTATATCTATGGCGACTTTGGGACTGCAGGATAGAGGATAGTATTCCAGGAGCCGACAACTGCCTATCGCGTTCTTGTATATTCGGGTCGGCCGCCATCTTGTAACTCGATACACGTCGCTATTAAGGACGACGTCATGGTGATGACGTCACCATGACCCTGACCTTGGGCTAGAAGTCAAAATTTCTAAAATTTCAAACAATTCAGGTATATCCAAAATTCGCTAACAGTTAAAAAAAGTTAAAAATAACTTCCATCACCGTCTTATGTATGATTCCTGATATTCATAGTCTAACATAAATATAGGTAATAATCTTAGAGTGTTTCTTCCAAGTCTTTCGAAAATGTTTTGAATTTGAATTCCAACTTAACTATGCTCAGTTTTCGTAAAATTGTTATACGGCATCATATTAACTAAAGGACAACTAACACAATGTACACAGACGAGCTTCTTTAACACTAACTTCTCCAGCCGCATTTTTACATACATTAAACTCTGTCGATATTTAAAAATCATTCGATGTTCTACAAATTGATATGAGTTATTATATTAAAGAAATTATTTTAATGTTTTACTTTAAATCTAAATAATACTATCGATAGTTACTTAAGCCCGACTCTCCTCTAAGCCGTATCTGAACGATTTTCCTATAAATTTAGTCAAATAAAAAATTAGGATTTTTGTCAGAGTCTTCCATACATTTTTCGAGTTCGTATTTTAATCACATTTATATTTCATAAAGAAAACCATATTTTCTTACATGAAACTAAAAAAACACACATGTCTTTCCAGGTCGAAAATAATTGACCCACTTGTTTACATTCATGCCTATACTGGTAGGTTCGCTCTTCCTATATAAAATCAATTGATATTATTTAATAAGCGTATAGTTTTCATCATTTCAAAAATCTTAAATGATATTACTAGCAATACGTATTACTTAAACACGACTCTTATACTAGCTATGTTCGAATGATTTGAAATAAGTCAATCCAACAAATTTAGTGTTTAGCCAGAGACTTCCAAGTATTATTTTTTTTTTCGATTTAGCAATCCAAGCAATCCCCACTCCTTTTTAATAAATAAGATTTGATTGCAACATTTCATTAAATTACGTCCATGGAAAAGAAAAACAATTCCATTCCACCTCCCATCCTTCCCGGCGAGGACGCTACTTAAAAATATCAGAAAACATCAGAACACTACCACATTCACTGATTCAAATGATGTGGTGTTGTGTAACAGTACAAATACACCATCGAGTACCACCTCTTCCCTGTCCATAACTAACACACATAAACGTTTGCACTACCCCTCCTTGCTGAGTCAGCTCATGCGTACTCGTCACGTGACCATCACGAAGTCAACACATGCTCATCACATGACACTCCTAGGCGATGAGTCACCGTACCATGATGTCACGATATATGCCTTCTTCCTCCTCGATGAGTCAGCACATACATGTGTCGCAGTAAGGTGTAATGCTAACCTTTGCACTTCCTACTTCCTCTTGCCTCGTCCCATGAGTCTGTATTTCTGAGGAATGATGTCATAATGGTGTCACAATATAGGCAACTCTGTGCATGTTCCTTTCTTGCCCTTCAACTCTTATCCATATGTCAGCATGTAACAAACTCTGCACGATCAATCCTCACCATATTGCTAACGCTAGTGTCACCTTGTCTGGTAGTCTATCACACTATTTACAGACATATGCTCAACATGAAATACAATTATACAACGTGTATCTAAAACATACCGACAAACTTTAACACGTTATTCCTGAGGCGGAAATAGAAACATTGATATAGGAAACCCATGGTCCATGTCAAATACGCTGTCGACGCTTTCAAAGTTAAAGAAAAAATTACAAATTATTGTGATATTTTGTAAACGGCTTGCTTGACAGTAACAGATTTTTGGTTACCAATAATTGTCACCGAAATCATTAATAACTTGACGGATTTGTACATTTAACACACCTCAGTGATGTTTAAATGGCGTGGCACTCCTTTTTTTTTTTTTTTTTTTTTTTAATAAAATTTACGTGACAGTAAAAATGTGATATTTGTGACCAAAAATAACTAAACGTCTTCAAAATTAGAAAAAGAAATGTATTTTGCGAAAACATTCTAAATCTCGTTCTTTGAGGGTTATCATTAAATGTTTGAATTCACAGAAAAAGGCTATTGCCTAGCGAGTATGCAACCATTAATGACTGATTGCGTGCTGCACCAGTGGAATGCATCCTGTAACTTTTTGTGATATAACATTAGTGTGTTTCATAAACAGATTAGCTGGGATTGTTTCTCGTTAACGAGAAATAAAATAAGAAAATTAATGCATGCCTGTGCACTACCAACATCATTTCGCACTATCGTCAATTCCACAACAAGCGTTCAAACTGTCGGCCTCTCATTTCATTACAACAATTGAGTCGGTGTTTTAAAGATTGGCGTTCTCGTTCGAAAACAACTGGTGTATCTTGAATTTTGTCGCAGGCGGCCATAACCCTAGCTAGCTGATCTTCCTCGACTCGATGGGTGTGTCGTACACCAGAGCTCCCACAGGAAATAGTCGAGTGGATTAAGGTCTGGAGACCGTACTAGCCACGCAATAGGCCCATATCAGTAGAGTAAATATGTACGTTCGAGACCAAAACCCTTTTTCATGCTCAAAATTACACCTAATAATAATTCACTAAAATTTTGGAAATATTGAGCCAATTTGTTCACAAATTCTTATCAAGAATTTTTTCACAAAATCAACGTAAAATGAGATAACACGTAATGTTAAAACTTGTAAAAAAAATACTTTTCAATGAATTTAAATGTCCGATGAAAATATCTGTAATTAAATTCTATTTCATATTCGTGTATATTGTCTGTTGCATTTAAAACACAAAACCTAACCAAATCTTCATCAAATAATTAAAATTTTACATTTCCCAAATTTTTAACTTTATATCACCTTTATCAACAGCTATTGTGATATTAAAATAAACTTTATCTTCTCGAACAAAGCAGTTAACAAAATTAAATTTATAATCAATATAATAAGAATCTAAAATTTCCAACACTTGTTCCATTTAATAGATGAAAAAATAATAAAACTTCATAAATCTTTACGTTTAGTACAATACAATCTAATAAAACACTTATGTACATATTTCCAAATTCGTTATAACATATGACGATTCATTTTCTAAATCATTCATCGCACTTTCTATAGAAATATTATCTGTCATTATTTACTAAAAAATACATTTCAGATTTCGTTTCCAAGGTTACAGTTATTTCAGAAGAATCAAAGCCAATTAATTTTCCATTATCATCTCTTATTTCTAAAACAATACTTTTACGTTTATCTTTGTTCATTGGAAAAAACAATGGGTAATGGGGTTCATAGTAAATTGTTTTACCAAATGATGAATTAGTTTTAAATGAAGCAATTATGTCAGTTTCTTTTTTATTTTAGTTATAGTGAATTTTTTTTGTTTCAAATGGAATAATGTTTGGTATTTTATCAACATAATGTAATTTGTTTTTTTCTAAAACTTTCATGAACACCAAAATGTTACCAATTGAATCAGTTTTATCAAACAGAATTTCGGAAACACAATTTACTGTCACTCTATTCCTTATTTTATTTCATTCAATAAATATGTTATTATTTTTTTTCACTAGAAGATATCATGTTAAATGGAGATCCTCCACATTACATAGACAAATTGGAATTTCTATTACTTTTACACGTCCATCAATAAAATATACCTTACTATTTTCCTGTGTTATATGTCAAATATTTAATATAAACTTGAATTAACCCTACCGAATGTCCTTCTATCTCTAAAGGATAATTAAATGTTTCACTTAATATTGACTTCTTTCCAGACAAATTAAAACTTTACTCATTTATTATACAAAATTACGTCATAATTAAAATGAATTCAAAATCTAAAAAAAGAGACTGGGATATAAAAATACGAATTCCAGACAAAATTATTTCAAACTAAAAAGCCTGAAGTATTATTACCATACAATATTATATATTTGATTGTTGGTCCAAGTAATTGTGCAAAAATAACACTTACGATTGATAATATTATTTATGCTCCAGGATGGTTAAATTTTGGTACTTTATGTGTATGTTCAAAAAATTTTAATCAACCAAAATATATTGCTTTGAAAGAAGATGCCGATGCCGTAATTAAAATAATTAAAGAACCAGTAGCATACTTTTCAAATGAATAAATGATTGATGTTGATGAATGTTTAACAATTCTGTAGTTGTTTTTGATTATGTAATTCTGGATAATCATGATATTATAAGAGATTATTTTACTCGAGGAAGACATTGTCAGTTTTTATTTAGCACAAACTTAACTAAAAAATACTGAAACCACTAATAAGAGATAATGCTAATTTTCTTTGTATATTTCGACAGGATGACACAAAACTTAAACATATTCATTGTGATTTTGTTAGTGGTGATATATAATACCATATTTTGAATCTATATCAACCAACGATTTCCTCAACACATTTCCAAAGCTATCCATTATTATTGTTTAATAAGTACATTGTATATGAATATTTTAATGTTGAGAGCACGGTCATATAAGTACAGGGCTGGACACTCGCCTATCTACCAATGCTATTGAGTTGACCCCTCTATGACTGAAAGCGCCACTAGCTATGAAGGGTTGTTTTAACACTGCAATATAGTGTCTTACTAATAGTTCTCCTAGCAGCTCCGACACGAGTTTCCTCCTTGTAGTCCCACTTACACAATGTTAAAACAACCCCAGAGTGCCAGTGGTGCCAATTAGTCATAAGAGGGTCAATTTTTAACTCCAGTGTCCAGACCTGTTCCTCTATGGCCATGGTTGAGAGATAGATGGTGTAGTACAATAACACATAGATGACCACAAATAACTTCATCAAAATTTTGTATAATATCATCATAATATATTATTTCACCGTTTAGATATTCCACTAATTTACAAGGAGGATTACCACCAAAAGAATAAAAAATATTATTAATTTATTTTCAATAAAAAGCCCAATGAGTTCCAGTATTTTTCGAAATATCTGAATTAACTATTCCACTTTAAAATATATGTGGACACTTAGGTAATTCATCAATCATAAATACTTCCCGTAATTATTTAAAGTTTAACTTTTTAATTACATTTTCAATATCATAATTAGTACGTGGACATTTCTTTCTTTAATTCTTTTTTAATTTTTTTATATCTGTAGATTTTCCATTTTCAAATCATGTCTGTGTTCTTCTAATTCTTGATCCTTCTTTCCAGAATTTACCACAGATGTTGCAATAGATGAAGCTCTACCAATCAAGACTCTAAGTGCTGATAATGCACTAAAAATATTGATAAAAACCCACCTTTATGTAAACAATTTCCACATTTTGTTTCTTTCGATATTTATTTAAGTTGTGGTACAGAGAACGTTATAGTCATTCCTTTACCTTCTTTAAACGTATTATTTTTACGATCTAGTTGTTCTTTTGTTAAAAAAGAATCTAAACTTACATTTTAAGATCATCAGCAGACAGTTGAAACATTATGTTTTTAACCTTCGTTTATTTAGAAAATAAATTTATAAAAATTATATAAAATTTTATTTAAATGATTAACAATTTTTATTTATATTTAATTTTTATTCCCCAACCTAGTGTACGTTTAACATGCATTGCTGATCCAGTAAGTCCAGCCCAAAATCTTTCGTTTAAATCTACGTCTTTAGCAAAATTTCTTAGTTCCTTATCTGCTATATGTCTATCGTCTAAATTTTTAAGATGATGATAAGCTATATCATGTTCCATAGCTGCTGCGTCCAAAAGGATTTATTGTTTTTCTTCCTTGTCCTAATTTTTCTTTTAATTTAGTTCCAGAGCCAAGAAAATGATAACCAGGTGCGTGTAATTTAAATGGCAAAGACTTAATTATGTAATTAATAAACCTTTTCCTAGATGTTCTGATTCGTAAAACGATGGAGGAACTGTGTTTAATATTCTTATAAGATATGGAATGCCTTGAGGGTTATTTACAACAAAATCACTAAATTTATTATTCGGCATATTCATTATTCCAACTTTTTCATTTTAATAATTATTATTTCTAGTGTTTTCTCCCCCGTAGGTAACTAAAAGTCGATCAATAAGTTTTCTAACACCATCCATTCAAATATATTCTTTTGGAAGATTATTATATTTTTTATACCTTTTCCAGATTTTTGCTTCTGTTTAATTGATTCATAAATTGGTTAAATTATATATTTCCATTTGTAACTTCCACTTGACTTTGGTGTTCCAGAATTTGGATGATTTCTTGAAAAATATGCATTTGTATCTTTCAAATCATAATCCTCATCTGTGTAATCTGTTTCTGTAACATTTTTACAAGTTAATAATTTCAACACACCATCAGTTCCAATATATTCTCTACCTTTAATGATTAGTTCATCATCATCATTAAATGTTTCTTCACTATTACCAACACACATTTTACATCCTTCAGGTCTTAAACCAAAAACAGAATAATCACAATTGTTAAAAATTTCAGTTACATTTCACCAATAAAAGTTGTTATATAGTTAGTTAATGGAACTATATCATTTCCTAAATGCTTAAATGCTTCATCAGAGTTTTCATTTTTGAACAGCCCCCTTTCAGAATAAGTTTCTGAAGGTGTTGGTAGATAATATAAATTTTTAACAACAACTGGAATATTTTCTTTGATTAAATTATTATTCTAATTTGTAACTTTCTCTATTTTTGCCTAAATTATCAGTTGCATCAGTCATTAGTTGTTCTTGTTTTTTATTTTTTCCATAAGTTTCTTTAAATAGTTGTTTGGATTCTTTAAATTTTTCAATTAACTATCGTCTTCTTAGTAAATTATTTCAAGCTTGTTTTCTGTAATAATTTATATAGGATAAAATATATAAAAAATAAAAGAACTAATATTCAAACACCTAAAATACTTCTTCAAACACCTAAAACACATGTTCAAACAGCAGTTCAGAAGAGTTTTTAATTCTTTAATTTTATGTTTGGATTAGATTATTTTATGATATCATATAATGTTTCAAACTTTTGCTGTTATTTCGGGGGTTATTTTTAAGATTCCACATTTTTTGTGAAGGTAATTATATTATGCTAAATATTTCGACTTGTATATCACCATCATTTAGCCATAACTCGTTCCTTATCTTTAGATATCACATCATAGTTATTATACTGGGTGCGGCAGTGAGGACGGACGTTTTTGAGATGGGTAGTACCCTCCCTCTCCGTCTACGAGAGAGGTGGGGAGGGTGCTGTGTGACTCGTGAGTTCGTAGCATTGTTTTACCAGTAGTAGTCATGGAGCCTTGGACGGTGGAGCACTGCAACTCCTGAAAATGTTGAACGCGTTCGACAAGCCTTTCTTCGCAGTCCGACTCGATCTGCCCGGAAACATGCTGCTGCACTTTGCCTCAGTGATCGTTCGGTAAGGCGAATTTTGCGTATTGATCTCCGCTTTCACCCCTACAAATTGGCCATTGTGCAACTGTTACAGCCCGGAGATTATGCACAACGAATGAACTTCACACGTGAGATGGAAGCACTGATCGATCAACATGAGAACCTCATTCTGTTCATGAGTGACGAAGCCCACTTTCATCATGGTTAACCAGCAGAATTGCCGGTATTGGGCTAGTGAACATCCGCAACAGTTACACGACCGACCGCTGCACAGCCCAAAAGTAGCAGTTTGGTGCGCTGTATCGCAAACTGCATCACTGGCCCATACTTCTTCGAAGACGGTCATGGTCGTGCTGTTACCGTGAACTCAGAGCGCTACGTCGAAATGATCACCAACTTCCTGTCCCATGAATTACGACGGCGACGTGTTCCAATCCGACGTGTGTGGTTCCAGCAGGACGGGGCGACCGCCCACACAGCCAGAGCATCAATGGACGTTATTCGCCCTCTCTTCCCTGGTCGCCTTATTTCCAGGTTCGGCGATGTTCATTGGCCTCCTCGGTCCTCAGATTTATCCATATGCGAGTTTTTCTTATGGGGACACCTCGAGGCTAGAGTATACGAGAACAAGCCCAGAACTCTGGACGAATTGATGGACGCTATTCGCGTGGAAGTCGCCCAAGTTGAGAGGGCGATGTTCGAGAGTCTACGCGAACTTCCAAGAACGCCTCCATAACTGCATCAACGATGTCGGCCACCACATGCCTGATGTGATTGTCCACATTTGACTGTCTCAAATGCGAACCTGATTCCATCAATAAATGTGTTTGTAAGTAAAATTACCTATTTTATGATTTATTAAAAACCGTCCGTCCTCTCTGCCGCATCCTGTATAACACTAAAGAGACGATAGTAACTATAATAATTCAATTTTAATATAAGTACACAGTCGTGCACACATTAGTTAAATAAAACATTTTAAATAGTACAAATAGTAATGATATTCACATACTACAGTAAATTAATAATTTTAATTAACACATACAATTTTAAGTATCCCCTTTTGCGATACCATATATGATAACTCGTACAATTGGAATAAGATTAGTTATGTTAAATTCTAACTTTCTTCAGTTGGTTTGACATAACGGGATGTAGGCTTTCAAGGTTAAGTCACTCATTTCAGAGGGAATATTTTTCTTCCTTTCTCTTTTCTATCGTCGGCGAATTGTGTGAAGTGACATGCCAGAGCGCGTAGGATGAATTTAAAGACTAATGGAACATTCTGGAAATTCGTTCCCCGGAAACAACAACCACTGTTCCCGAACCTTCCAGAAAATTCGATTACCGTACACAACAATAAAACGACATGGTCTAGCGGGGATGCGAACGCCGGACCTTCAGCATGAAAGACGCGTGCAGAACCAATACGCCACGGAGGTGATGACGGCTTGGACTACGCACAATGCACAGTATTCGGCAACAAACATTCGTGCAGTCAGTATCCGTTAACTCTAAAAGCTTCTGTGTCTCAAGACAGTGCAAAAACGTAATGACTGCAGAGATTTCAGTGTCAAAAAGGAAATGCAAGCCTCGTAAAACTGTGAAAGCATTTTGAATGGGCATTCGAATTTGAAAGTTAGCCGTGCAATGTCAGAAACGACAATTTTTCTCTAAGGACATTCAGTGATTTGAAAAGGGGGTTGAAAAGGGTGTTATTCTTTGTCGCACGGTAATGCCGTTTACAAGGCACGTGACTGGTGCTGGTACCTTGCTTTGACCCGAGTTTCCAAACATTTTGCCCACAAACTAGGCGGGGTTAAAAAAAGGGGGTTGTTTTACTGTTTAGCTCTTTTAAAGGGGGTTGTGGCTATACAAACGGAATGTGATTTTGGAGCGTACCTAAAAAAGCACACCACACGACAATCCTTGCTGACCACAGCTCAAAATCATTTCCAACCCTCTCTTTGCGGTACCTCATCATAAGGGTTGTAACACGACAGGGTAGGTCTCCACGAAGGTGGGGATGGCGCAAGTTTGCTTCAGCAGTCAGCGAGATTCGCGGTAGGAATGTACCCGTTAATTTTTTGTGGCGGGTGATGTTTTAAGGAGGAAAATCGCAAGGGACATAAATGCAATAACGCTCTAAAAGGGGTTTAAAATTGAGATTTTTTTTTCAAACCTTTAAAGGACCTTTTTGGGCACAAAACCAAGGTTCTCCTTCCAAAAATGTTGCAATCGCACCATTTTTCTGGGCGTGGGGGATGTTTAATATTAAGGGTAAGCAATAGGGGTGGTTTTGGCCTCAACCTGGAAAACATAACAGAACACCAAATAACAGGTAAAGGACCACTTCTGCCAGGATTTTCAGCGCATTTTCTTCAGTAGCTGCAAAGAAAGACTCGTTTAAACAAAACTTAAACGACGTTTTCCAATTTACGGCAGTTGGAGGATTGCCACCCCTAAGATCCAGTCGGAATCGACCAGACGCACTTCACATTGTAAATTTGAGTCCTGGTTACACTCTCTCAGGAAATTTCAGGTCGATTGGGCCACTTTTTCGATTGCAAATCGCTTTTTGAACAAGTGATGCTTTAATTGTGTCCACGAGTGTAGTATAATTCATATTACAAAAAAAAATGCATTTCAGAATTACTTAGATATATTCATATAATATCATTGACATAAAACATAATTTTTACTGAGAGCAATAGTATCTTGTAGTCAAATAATATTATTAAAATTTTTTTTAATGTGATATAAGCATACCAGTTTAATGCCATCATATTTTAAACACAATTTTAGTTAACTTATATAACGTTATTTAGTGTTAAGTCTGTGTAAGGTCCTTGTAATCCTATCCCTTTTATTGAAATTTAGGAGGAAACGGTGCACCATTTGTTTTTCTCATACACACACTTTTACACATTTATTACAGTAATTATTTAATATACTCCTAAATTTCAAACTATTCCGTCTCTATCAACACCCTAAAACTGTGATAACCTTGTGCATTATTTTAAATTTTGTCTTACATATTTTAATGTAATTTGTATGCAATGAAATTTCAATTTTTTCTGTTAACTAAACTAAATGTTACTAGACAAACTAGCTAGACCCACCAATACATGGACATTCAGAACAGATACAGTCAAGAAACGGCTGCGCGTATCGCGACCTACACTCGTAGTAGTCTGCCGTGTTCGCGAAAGAAGATATGCACGTCATAGCTATAACCCAAGGCCACTCATCAAACCTTCACCTTCAGCAGTACAACAAAGCTCGGCGCTGACCAAATGCAAACAGCAGAATTACAATAGACGAAGGCCGATCCTTTACCTTTAGCTGTCCGACTGCCATAGTTATTCCTTCACTATAATTTTTCCCTTCCGTCTGAAGAAGCAACCGTATTGCATATCCTACTGCCACAACACTGCAAGAGCACATACTGAACAATATACAGGATGGTTGATGTTTCAAGACCCTAACAACCCTTATGATACGGGGACGTATCATTTTGGAAACATTGGAGCCATTGTTTTGATTACCAAGAGCCTCGCCTGGAGGACGGGCTAGCGACGACGGCAGTGCAATCAGGTCAGTGGTTGCACAAGACAAGGGCCTCAGAGATTCTCCCCACCTACACTGAAGTGTGGTAATATAATGCTATATATTCGGGGAATCATGGTATGTCTCTTTCAAGCCTTCCAGCCGTCACCACCTCGCCAGGATGGTCCTGGGTCGATGCCCACGACGTGCCGCCGTCCGTCGATAGCCGACACAGTCATCATCAGCCTCCGGCTTATCATGTTACGGTGAGAACTAAGACGACCAAATGGTCACCCATCATAAAGTTGAAGAACGAAAATATTTAAACAACTGTTACCCTCCTATCTAAATTATAAAATACAATTGCGTAGTATTTTGTAACTAAACTATGTAGAGTAAACCCACTGTAAATATACTAACATATTTATCAGTAACCCTCACCCCATAACTTAACCACGTAATTAGTTTCAGTACAATGTGCCCACCTCTGACTGCAGCCACCCAAGCATTATATAACTTTACTAAAACAAACTAGTAAAATAACAAAGTTTCACAGCAACACGATGAGCACGTGTTCAGCACGTGTTAAGCACGTGATGGTCGTGCGATGGTCATGTGATGAGCATGCATGTTCTGACTTGGGAACAGGCGTGGCTCGTGGAATTTGACATAGGCATACGAGAAGGAACACTTATCCCCAATAAAAAGAAAAAAATGAATTTCAAGGTAAAAATAGTGCCGTTATAGCAGTTCTCGTGTCTAGATATTGAATATACTTTTGGTAGATTTACTAATATCTTTTAAAAGAAACATTCTGTTAAGGGGCCTGCCTAGTCCCTAGTAGAGCAAATCAAGTAACGTTTCAAGCGGTTACCGCTATTACATTTTCTCAAACATTTTAAAACATTTTAAGTTATTAATTTTTTTGACCAAAATTCACATAATCGACAAAAATAATTCTAACAAATTTAACATGCCTCTAGATTACTGTAATATTTTAGAGCAAAATTCACAATATACACAAATATAATTTTAAAAAATTATATCATTACTTTGGATTACTGTGTTGAGCACTTGAAGTAGCAAATAGGTGGAGAAAAACAAGGGTAGCTGCGTGGAAAGTTACGCCAAGTCTAAACCACATCAGAGAGCGCTGTCCACACATCGGATTGACATCATAGCTCTGTTGTTTTTAAGGTTCACAAATCACAATGTTTCACATTCAACAAAACTGAACCATTTAATTGATGCACTTTTTCGTGTTCTTTTTTGTTTACACTTTTGACTCACTACATCCCACTGTATTAGAAAATGAAACTATTAAATAGAAAACATGTTTTCAACTTAATGGTCACTTAACTAATGTGTGGATACCCGTTACTTGTACGTGAAGTTCATTCGTCGTTCTTTTCTTAGAACAAATTTCGCAAGAACTTGTTACACAGTGCTCACTTTATCGTGAACGGCCTATATAGGGTAAGGGCCGTGCGCAAGGAGGAATGTTAGAGACTTCAATCAACGACTTTTACAAATATAAGGAAATATATACATAATTAAAATGTAAAGAAACAAAAAATAATAATTCGTAATACTTTAAATATTAAAAGCCGCCTAAATGTCTCATCAAAATCAGTGAAATATTTAATATGGAATGGTAAATTCTAATGGTAACTCTCCTTATTACGAAATACTCGCGTGCAGAAAGAGTACATTTGTTTATGGCTTTTTGTCTCGTCTAATGCGGAATCATAACAAAGAAAAATTTTGAAGGTATCTGAAAAGGATGTCCTGTAAAAAATAACCCTTTGTATTTTACAAATGATGATGAAAGTTTTGAAAATTTCGTCTAATGTCACTTCAATTTTACTTTGAATTTTTACGTGATATTAATAAATTATTTGTATGAAGCATGTCATATTTCGTGTGTAATAATAGGCTGCAAAAATGTTTACTGTAATGGCTAGGCGTGACGAAGCAACATCTAAAAGTTATTATTCCGCCTCGAGAAAACTGTTGCAATTTGAGGCGATTAAATGGCAGAAAATTCTTTTTGGGGTACTAAGGTTTTAAAATTCCATATATGTAGAAACACGAAACTGTAGACCAGTTTCAGCTGGGTTTTGAGTGAAAATGTAGTTCCTATATTAGATTTTTTACTAATTAACCTATTCGCGTACGAAAAATATAAATGAAAAGTTCGTAGGAAGCGTCACGGTGTGTAGGACAGGTCATGAAGTGTTGGTACAATCGACTGCAGTGATGTCGTGAAACAAGCGTGTTGAGTGACAAGTTACGTCTGTGGTTAGTGCAGTGTAGCGTGGCGCACTGTGCGGGCTGCGAGCCTGGCAGCCACACGCGAGGTAAATACCAGACACCCCCTCCACTTTTACAAGTCACTTGCATGCGGATATATGTTACATTCATTCATATCAGGGTAACGCCTAACAATGTAATGTGACAATAACATTGCCAACTTAAATCAAAGTTTCAGTGACGAATTGTCAAAATATTACATTTTGTTAGATTTGGTGAGGTAGTTTTTAAAATACATCGGAAATGGAATATTTTTTTTATTTCTTACTTCCTACCAAACTTCCAAAGTTATTTTGTAATTCCTTGGTACGTTCCGAAATGCTTATTTGTTACTAATACTATCCGAAATTATCTATTCAATCAGTTGATACGTTCCAAAATGGCATAACTACATGAATAAATCGAGCTTAAACTGAAGTTAGCAAAGTAACTGAAATTTGGTCTGAATTATTCTCATGGTTCCCAAAATAGAAACTAGCACGAAAATATTTCAATAGCCGGCATTTTAAAAATTTTAATACGTCATGAACAGATTACAGAGAAGAGAAGGGAATTCGACGATTGAGACGAAATGTGAAAAAATTGTTTTCCAGTTACCTCGTATCATAAAAAATGTTCGAAAGGCTGCAAATATTAAAATTATTATACACAACATGAACAACATACATAAAAAGTGAAGTCCCTTACTAAATAATATATGGGTTCCGAGTTTGATGAAGATCGGAAAAATTGTTTCTGAGATATAGGTGCGACTAGAAAATGATGAAATGTTGTAACTTGAACAAGACGTGAACAAAATAAACCTGCTGCAATGTCATTATTAAGTACTTAACCAGTTGTGTACTAAGTGTAATTAAGTTCGAAAAAATAGATAGCCTATTCAGATATTTCATATCAGAATAAAATAAATATTCACCACAATTTGTAAAATGTAAATAAAGCATGAACAGAATACTTCAAAGTAAAGACTCTATCAATAATATGTGTGTAACAAATCGTATTAAATTCCTGAAGATAATGGCTTGTCAAATATTTCACGTGAACGAAAAAACGTTCAAGATCTCAGTGTTGAAAATGTGCAGACGCGGCAAAATTAGAATATATAAAAGTCGAAACACCGTAAAAAGAATTATATGTCTGCCGCGGTAGATGAAATTACCATAAAACTGCTCCTCATGTATATTGTATAATCAAAAGGTTTTGTACTCTTTGGTAAAAAAAAGTTGCTTGACGCTTAGTCTAAGAGATAAGGTACTTTATACCAGAAAACGGGAATGTTATGTAAGGTGTTCTCACTGCCATGCCATTCTTCTCTTAAAAAAAGGTGAAATGACTTTTCTTTCTCGTAAGGACGCGGTATACCACAATTTTCATCACCATTTTTTTATGTGTACCAGATATCTTTTTTTTTCTTATTTTAAACACAAAATGTGAAATATTTGGCTCTTATAGAATTTTTTTCATCTCTCAGAGTTTTCACGTAATGGCTTGTTAAAGTCGTATTTTGCAGGTTTCCGTTTTAACTACACTAAAACCAAATGATGTACAAAACAAACAAAAAAAAAACACAGTGGATAAAGAAATTGCAGGCTACAATATCATACTCATAAAATAAAGAGAAATATTATATGTATTTAAAAAAATATTATAAATTGCTTTATTTTTATTTTCAGTTTCAGTACTTTTTTAATTTGTATGAATTAACCAATATGCTCCTCAACAATGCTATTCAGGGTCGAGCCCCAGCGGTGTGGTTCCCTGGATTTTCACGCGTGGGAATCGTGCAGGACGATGCTGCTGGTCGACAGGTTTTCTCAGGAATATCCCGCTCCTCTCATTGTAGAGCTCGCTTCATATGATCATCGAGGGCAAGAAGATGTGCTAACATGGTCTCAGTAGTAAATCTGCACTACGTGGTACATACACGGCTC
>PNEQ01072370.1:0-12016 GCA_003012365.1 Medauroidea extradentata
ATTATGGTTTCAGTTCATGCTAAGTTATATTTTATTTTGTGTATCTAGAAATAAGGGCCTGTATAGTGTAGTGAGTTAATCATAGGCTAACAAATTGTATGCAGATGATTTAGCATACTTTTTTCATAATCATGTAGATATCGGCTTAGTGAAAAAATTATATAAAATACCGCGACCTGATCACGCACTATTTACAGCAGTCTTAAATCTTCTTGATTTTCAAGTTAACAAGTTGGCAGGTCTGCTATCACTTGAGATCGCACCAGGCACCTGCCAGCCAAAAACAACTCTCTTGCTCCTGCTGCAGCTCCACCTTATATACCCACACCTACATCTCGAATTATCTCGGCAAGTCTCTGTTCTCCAACCTCCTGGAAAGATGTCGCTTCAAAGTCAAGCACCACCCCGAGAGATAAAGAGGGAACAAGATCATTCCAGATCACAATATTTTCCCTCGGCTACAAGATACTGGGTGTAGGTGGTTATCATAGAGTAATACAATCCATGCAGCACCCGAGGAGGTCTTTTAGGGCTGCTGCCACTGTATTGTATTTCGCCGCACTGCCCGACAGCCACGGCGCCAAGGAGTGGGGGGGAAGAGGGGTGTCCTAGCTCCGCCACCACAGTATTGTACTACACCACCCAGCCAGACAGTCGTGGCTCGCAACATCACATTCTACTTACCAGAATATTACTTGCTTTCGCTTGTACGTGGTGCTGTTACCTTATTTGACTGAACCAATATGAATCCTTCTATTGAAATATTTGATTCCTGTTACTGGTCTGCAGACAACTATGATGTGTCAGATATAAATCACCCAATAATATGTGTTGCCGTTAACTACAGCATTTTCAAGGGTGAAAGTGAGAGATTTTAGTCAGCGCTCAACATCGAGGTCTTTAGCGCAGGTGAGGTGTAACATGAGGTGAGGTATAGAGCAGTGCCAGAGTGAAAGGCGGGGGAAATAGGAGATCCCCGAGAAAACCATCTGACCTATGACATCGTCCGGCACAATTCGGTTTTCAAGGGCATGTTGGCACAAACAATTTTTGCGATATACCATCTTCTCTACTCATAGATTATTGTCAATATCACTAGCATAGCATAACTGGACGTGAACCTGTGTGAACACATAAGCAAGCGTCCCTCGTACTACCCACCTCCTATTTGAAAGGTTAGGCCATAGGGCTGTAAAATATTTTCATAAAAGGCCAGTCATTCTTGGCCACTCACTTTCACTCTGGAACACAAGCAATGTGGAGTGGTCACCAGTTACTATGTCAGGAATATTAGCTGTCTGGCAGTTAATGTTTCCTTTTAAAAGAGGCAAGCAAGGAGCTATGGCCTTGCTGTCGCAGTATACTGCAAGAAATATGTGCAAAATGCTAGATAACTGCCACTTGGCACGTTTTCTTTCTTTCCTTATTCCTCAGCTTCTCTTGTCCCTTTTTCCTTGTGTCACATACGCAGCTGAGGTGCAACTATCTAGTGAAACACTCAATAACCACAATCTCCCACGTGCCTTGGTATAGAAAACTTTCTATCAAGGCCTTAAACAGAAAGGTGTACAGCAATCTCAAGATGGAAATAGGAGCAAAATACTAGTTTACACGTAAATAGCACGTACTAATTTACTGTTTTCAGTATATTCTTTAGGCCTCAAGCCATACCTTCTCTTTATCTTTTGAACTATTAAAAAAGATGGCCTCCCAAATGAATATAACAATTTTAATCACAAAAAAAGCCAAATTTAATTTTCAAATGAATCCTAAAAGTATGTCAGACAAGAAGTAGTGCATTTAGAACAATTAGTAGAAACTGTCAACAGTATCAATTTACCATAGAGTTTAGTTACTATTTTGGCTGTACAATCAATAGGAAGTACATCTTATATTATTTGAATATTTAAGAGCATTATTTACAACATTTTGTTACAGTTAATTATCTGACCCTAAGACCGGAATTCATAAACAGTAAATTAGGGTCTACATAAGCATTGTCAGTTCAGGCGCAATAAAAGCGATGGCAGAGGCCAAATTCGCTGAGTATATTCCTAGATGTGTTTGCGCCATGTCCCGAGATGGTATCAGATAAGTCACTGCTTATTATGAGACTAGAAATAAATGAAGGCGACTATGAGCGCTGCTGATTTACCATGGCTGTAACAAAAACATGTTAAACTTTGTACTTTTGAAATGTATTATTTAGCATTTGAATTTGTTTACAAAATAATTACAGTAACAAAGAGATAAAAATCATTTTTATAACAGTCATAATTAAAATATGCAATAACTGTTTCTTGTTAAAAGTTAAAATAGCAGGTACCGTAGCCATGCAATCACAGTGTTTCCATACATATTTTTCTGCTGATTATGACCTGAAATGTTATATTTGCATATTATTCGGACACGTGGAATTACATTCAAAACATAATTAGCAATCACTGTTAAAATGTTATATATATTCTTATGCTGCACCTAAACACTAAAAACTAAGGTATTGTCAAGGTAATAGTGGCACGCAAATTAGGTCTCTCATCGCCTCTATACACAATAGACTAAACTGACAAGTTTTTTCTTTGGTGATAGGCTACTACTTGACCAAACTTCAAGCAAAGACTCTAGCATTTCATTGAACACATCCCTCTAGCAAAGTGAAACTCATACTTCAGTCGAAAATTCGATTGTATCCAGTTATTTCATTTTGAAAGGGTCTATAATAATCTGGGTGTCAATGATATGTAAAGCTCACTTTCCTTACCTTTTGTTTTTGAAATATATGAAATAAAAAGGTATTTTTGACAACTTTCGAAGGCTTCAGAATAACACTGATACAGCGCGTGAGCTGTTTAAAAATATGTTGCCTGTCAACTGTCAACATTGCGAATGTGCTTTTATTTTACAATATATTGATACTAAATACATTGCAAACATGTTAAGTAGTTTATAAAGAAACATGTTTTTTGATGCCAAATGTTTAATAATTATGATTTTTTTGTGTGATCAGGGCAATGTGGACGAATTAGAATGCCTATATTAATAATGTTTACACTGCATTATTGTTATTTTACATGCATCAAAATGAAAAGCACAGATGAATTGGTAAATTTTAATTGAGGATATCTGGTTATTATGAATGGTAAAAATTATCCCAGAAAATTAATAGTGTCATTTTAATATCTAAGAACACCAAATAAGATATGTGAATCTGAACATGCCGACAAATTGTTATTGTTCAAGGCACAATATTTCTTATTTTAAGGTTAGCACAAAAACAGTAAGAAATTTCTCACAGAACGTAAACCATTTAAAAAAATAATATTTATATATGTATTGTAGATCATTAACAGCGAAAACCAATTAGTTTATACTCTTTACCATTAGTTGATTATAACATCATAACGGTCGTATATTATGTTATTTTAAGGTGTAGAAACTATATTTCCTAAAATTAATGTAACCGTACTACTAATAATAATATTCTGCCTAATATAAAAACAGTTAAAAAAAATTGGACCAGCCGGGATTCAAACCCAAAAAATTCTCTTACTGACCTGCACCTTGCTGCCTTAGCCAACTGCACTGATATCACTTCAGTGCAAACATTTTATATTATATTATATTAAAGCCTGCATTTAGCAAACTGTCTACAAAATCAAAAATGTTCTTAATTATTCATAGTTTTACGCTTTTGAAAAGCTTTTAGCTTATCACTTAACATTCTTGCCATCATTAAGTTTTATTTTATGTACAATTTTCTTGTGTTTGTTAACTCTCGTTTTGTGAAATACGATTTTCGGCAGGCAAGAGGTAATATACGGTGTACCGTCTGGGACAGGAATAAGGCCGGTATCCTGAACACAAGGTACTACATTACGTGCTACCATCTCAGGATCCAGAAAAGCAAGGCTCGAGACCTAATGCGCACCCGTATTCCTAAACATCCTGAGATGGTATCGGATATGTCACTGATTATTATTTTCTGTCCAGTGTGCGGTTATAAATAAAGGAAGGTGACGCTGGACAGTGCTTTTTTATAGAGCAAGTAGCACTGACTTTCAACCGCTATTTGACAAAAATATGTATCCATTTTAAATTGTTTCAAACTAGAAGTAATCATAAATATAGTAATATAAATTTAAAAGTTGACGCATGCTGCGCAGCATCATTTTGTGGTTCCCAGCCTCCACCTTGCCTTAAGCCAGTTCCCTTCTCCTTCTCCCACAGCTTGTCCCATCTCTCCCTGCTATCCTGTACATGTTCCGTGCATTCCGCACTAGGCAGCACCTTTAATATTTCCAGTGTGTCCATCCTCCGCCAGTCCTTTCACGACCTTGTCGGAGGCAGATAGGATGGTATTGTTGGATAAGCGGCACGCCGCCTGGATACACGCTACCCGTAGCACGTGCAGCTGAGCTCAGAAGGGAGGGTTACCACCCCTACAAGCAAACCCTGCCGCCAGCCACCTCAGGCATGCATAGAACCAGCGCACTCCTGCCTCAATGACGGCCGGCCAATCACGAGCTCACTCATCATTTCCACGCTCATCAGTGCGTGTATAAAAGACGCAACTTTTGCCGAGACAGACAGTGTTCCTGGGTCAGCGAGGCCTGCACTTCTGCCTCAAGCAGTGTTACTGTCAACAAGCACCAGCAAATCTAGCACCTCGCTGCGCTGGCCGAGACTTCACAGCTTATTTCTGCTAGTTGTTTTTACAACTTACTCTGATTGGGAAGAAGATGATTCCAGCGTTCGCTGCCCTTCGACGGATTGTGCCCGCGAGAAGTCGCCCGTCGCATGAGAGGAAAGGCCACAATCAGCCTCTACACAAGCCAGCAAAGACGAGCCTACGTCCACAGCAGTGGCCTCCCCTCGGGTTTTAATTGCTCCTTTCCGCCGCCTCCCGGCATAACGACTTGGCACAGGGTGGTTTTTATTGTTCTTTCCAGCAATAAAAACACAGTTAAACGGACCTTCCATTTTGTCTGCTTTAACTCTTTTCTCCCTGTTCCTTTCTGTTACCCACTCCCAATTCTTTTCTCTTCAATTATTCTGCAGTTTGGGTCTGTAAAGTAAGTATACTCGGAGACCGGAAGCTAACTCTTGTTCTAGGAGACTACCCCGTCCGCGGCTTCTTGTCAGCGGTGGGACAGCACTACGCTAGGCAGGTCTCTCAGAAAGGAGGTTCGCCTCACCGGCATCTGCCATTCATGCCTAACCAGAAGCCAGAAATCGTGGTTTGCCTTGGGGAGCCCGAGTTCCGTGCAGGAAACAGCGGCTGGGACAGCTGCCCTGCTTTGCATTGGACTCAATAGTTCCTCAACGTGAGACACGTCATCTGGATTCACGAGTCTTGTTTTGCTTAACCTGTTGGCCTTTTGGAGCCCTTTAGTTTGTGTATGCAGATACTTTGGACACCTGCTCTCTTTTCAAGTAACGTCTTTCACTTTACTCCGAAGGTAATCTAATCCAGATATGCCCAAGCATTGGGCAGGCAAATTACAGGCCGCTCGTGCCAAGCTAGCGGAGTCAGTAAAGGAAGCACTGGCCACACCAAACCCATACAAAGGGATCTACACAGCAAAGAAGGACGTGGCAGCAACAGAGCATCGAGGAGAGACTTTAGAGGGTGTCATCCTGCTCAGCAGGTCTCTGGAGGTGCCACCGCTCCTCGAACCCCTTCCTGACACCCCTCCTAAATCAGTCCCGTCACCCGCACGCCCCGCTACTTCCTCTAACGTCAAAACCCTCACCTTCCCTTCCGGGAATCCTTCTCGCTGAAGAGTCCCTATTACTGCATTTCCTATTCCACCTTGTCCGACGAGGACCAGAACTAAGCCTATGCTGCGACCTCCAGCACCGAGACATCCAGTGTGTGGCTTCACTTCTGCAGCTCGCCTGGGCCAACAGCAACAATAGAGAAAAAGGAAATCAGCTACCTTTTTCGATACCCCGGATTAGTTCACGTCCTATTCTCCAGCTAACACAGAAGTAGACACCTCGTTGGGTGGGGAAGGCTCGTCAACTTTCACCCAACATTTCTACTTCCCGACCCCCACCACGTGGGGCATCACAGTAACTGATATAAATTTTGTAATTTAAGTATTAAAAATAAAATTACAATATGTTTTGCAAAGTAAAATTAACTAAGTAAATTTTTTTATATTGCTATCTATGTGGATGTCTTTTGTGCGTTATAGACCTAGAAATGCGGAAGCTGTAAGATCGAGAAAGCACGCACATCACTTCTTACCCTAGCCTCTAGGCGCAAGTAACTAACTGGCATTCAGTCTTCTCGCCAACAACACCTCTACGAGACAGAGATGTAATTTTGACGATAAGGGTGAGTTGTACATGTCTGTACCCTATAGAAGATTCTGTACCAAGATTTCAATGCTCAAAATGCACCGATAAAACACCCATTTTTACTATTTTTGCCGCTTTACAATATGTTCTAATGATTACTCTTGAACCAGAAATTTGTATACACACATATAGTTATCTTAGAATAATATTCCTAAGCAGACATCACTCATGTGCATTGAGCAGTTTTTGAATAATCTTGTAATGGCAGAAAATCTGCACACAGCTCGGCGCCTGGGCAAACGGCTACCATAATGACTTTCGCACATACACAGGACCACAAAGGCTTTTCTTCTTTTTCTTTATGCCTACTTCCCATTGTACATTTGTACGTTTCTCAATTTCTCCCCCACATTAAAATAATTGAACATACGGAGCTAATGTAATCAAACTTGATAAAAATATAGTACGGTAGACTAAGTTTATTTGGCTTTTATGTAATTTGTTCGTATTTTTTAATGGCGGTCATCTAAAGTGTTTTTTTCTTCATGAAATATATAAAACCAATTTTTTGAAGAGACATGTTTTTATTAGTCTATCAAAACGTTGGCAATGTGAGTATCTATGTTTTCTTGATCATATGAGTTATCTACACACGAACCACACATATGTAAATCACCAAACTCGTTACATATGTTTCACAGTAACAAATTTTTAACAAATCACATTCAGATTTTAACACAGGATGTTTCAGGATAGATTTTATTAGTACCTATCGTGTGGAGAAATTTATGATAAAGTAAGTTGAAAATGCAATTTCATTGACTACGAGAAATGGATAATAGTTTAAACTTGACTTCATAATTTTTCTTCTTTTAATAAAATAAACTATTTAGTCTTTAATTGTTTTGGCACTTGTTATTTTGCTTTACATTTTAAGAAATTGCATTTGAGGACATATTTATGAGGTATATTTGATAAGCTATCATCACATTAAAATAAAGAAATTGACCCGCATAACTAACAAGGGAATTGTGTATTAAATGTAATTTGACGATTCAATGTTTATAATAATGAACGTCCTCTATTCCCAAGATTTCATGTCATGAAATAATTTATTTTCACCTATAACTATAAGAAAATATAAAATTAAAAACTTTATTTTTCAAACCATGGTTTAATTAGTTCCAATTGTTGTAAGTTCACTATGTTAGAAGGTAGAATCACATGAAGAAATAAATAAATATTTTTGTATGGTTATATGTACATGATCAATGTAAAATTTTTTGGTTTATTTGCACCAAATTAAGGAAAGTAGTCTTATTAGTTAAGCTTGTACTTTCTTGATAAATGCACGTTATCATTTGCAGATTAGTGTACAAGTGTGTTTACTTTAAAAATAAAAGTGAAATTTTTAAATATGATCACTTACCTTGAGATTTTCCTTACAAAGGACCGGAAAAGAATATTACGTTAAGAGCGGCATTGGTGCGGCTATTAAATGTCCTATCGTCTCTGTGCACAAGTTACTGAACCAGCGAGCAGATTTTCTGTCATACAAATGGTTATTTGAATTAGACTTTTACGAATATATAATTTAATTTAATATGTTTAACTAAATTTTTAATTGCAACGGCATGAGAATGGAAATAATTTTACAAATTTTAAAGCTTAAACACTGTATTTATAGCACGCTAGCTCTTTTGGATACATCCGTTACAGATTTTTTTTTCGAAGTTGAATGTATCGTGAACATGTTTAATTATTTCTGAAACTTTTATTTAACATGGTGTAACGCAGATTAAATACTAGTTATTTACGCAAAACATTTAAACAAAATAAGTTTAATTTTACTAGTAAAAATTTTATTTCGGAAATTAATTTTAAAAATATTGGATTGTTTGCAAATCAAAACATAGTCAAACTTCTGAATGTTAGTTAAACGTATTGTATCTTGTAAAAATGTGTTTAAATCAACAGTATATAACAGTTTATAACATTAGCAATTGCATATTTTCTAAGTAGGCCGGTTTACAAACGGTGCCTATTGATTGTACGTCCAAAATTATTTCGATTTTTAGCATTTTAAGAACAAAAAAATTCAAGTTATTCAATTCTGTACACTAGACGTAGTATTCCTAAATGTTGGCTACAATTTACGGGGGGGGGGGAATTTCTGTTCATCAATGGTTCATTATACATATCATCTTATTCACTTTATTTTTGTGTTAGTTTAATGCTTAGAAACTATGATTATTGAAACTAACATTAATTTCATTCTTACCTCATTGTAATACATAATATATAAAAAAAGTAAAAAAAAATGTAGAGTGACCAGGATTCGAACCCAAATAAAATTAATACTGGGCCGACACCTTAGCGTCTGCAATGAAATTACTTTGGAAACAATTTCCAAAAAAAGTTACATATGCAGCAATGCTTTTAAAATTAAAGTGGGTTATTATTTAGTATTCCTGCTGCCACATTGTTTCGTTTTCTGTATGATTCGACTGTTTTTGTTTTCTTTTTTTATTATTAAAAACTATTCGTCCAGCAAGCAGTAAAAAACGTAACATGTATAACTGTCTTTGGGGCTAAGTGTACTGCACATGCATAGTTATATTAGGGCAAGGAAATGTCACAGATTAATCATGAACAAGCAATGTACTGAACCTTAACCCTTATAAGTATGTTTAGGAATACCGATAAGGCCTAGGCATGACTTATGCTGCACCTAAACCCTTAGACAGATGTTTAGGAATCCTAGCCTAAGTTACTTTTCAGAAAGAATGCAACCAAACTACTCCCGTGGCACATACCCTAAGTAATTACTGTGTGTAAAACCATTTACAGCAAATTTTTTTTATCTGCATTAAATATTGCATTTTGTGTGCCTGAGTTAATTATATTTATTGTTAGTGTGTGGATGACTATTTTTATTTAAGAAAAATGGTGTCAGTGTCTGATGGAACATTGTTTGTACTTATCTTTACATTTGTGTAGCTAAATACACAGAGTAAATGCTGTTTTAGTTCACGTTTTATCGGGAGCTGTGTTTTTCTTTCAGAATATGATTTATAACCTCCAACAGACAGTTTTCGCAGCAGTTAAACATTCTACACGTTTGCGAATGTATGGGCTTTTGCTGCTGTTTATCCTTCCTCATTGTGTCTTCAGTTGAACAGTCAGACAAGTTGCTGTCACTCTTATCTAATTTTTATACACCAAATGTGGATAATAGTTAACAGGGGCTTTATAATGGCAAACTTACTTGAAAAATATCTGTGATTTGTATAACAATTGCAATTTTTTAATTTTATACACTACTTAACCTAACTTGTAACTTTTCATTTACTCACTAATAACAGATGTGAACTGCACAGTTTTTGTCTGTGACTTAAACCAGTTTTTTTGTGTTTCCAGATTTGATTTAAATGACTCTACAGAGGCATTGGACAGTGTTGAAAAAAAACTGCAAAATATAACTCAGCAAATATATTTAACTAATTTAGCTCTTTCTGATTTGGAGAACAAGTCAGAGAATTTGAAAAGTAAAGCCAAAACCTTGAAAAATGAAGCAACTAAGCTGCAGGAAGCAAATGTTGAAGGTATGATACATGAATTACAATGGGATTGCAAATCCCGTCATTTTCAATAATCATTAAAACTATGTTTAATAATTTGAATATATTTTAGTCTGAAGATTTAGCAGGGTTATTACTACAGCTAGTAATGATAATTCTAGGACTTTTCAAGGCATGGAAACCCATAATAAAATATGTAATATACCAACATTTCTCTTGAATACCTAAGGGGTCTTTTCTGTTGTGTTTGTTATATCTACTATAGTTTACTGATTACCTTCAAAGAAAACATATCATCTTTACACATTAAAAAAAATGTTCGTGAAATGATAGATAACTCTGAATAACAGAAACATCAGAGCTACATTCCTTTACACACAGTGATTTCCAAACATTTTAAATTCCACATGATAGTATTTGAGTTGTGCAAAGCTCGTTTACAAAATTTTGTGTTGTAAATTGCTGTATGATACTAAACAAAATAATAATAATAATTTTAAATAAACCTGTCATGTATGCCTAAAAATCTGAGCTATCATGATATTCTTTGTACTGACTTTCTTCAATAACCATGAGTATAGAAAAGCATATTAGCAGAAGCCAGAATGTTTATTTTACAGTTCCCAGTTTAGTATTACCTATTCTATCCTTTGTAGGAATAAATAATGGAAATGGAAAATACTACATAGCTCCAAGTGACATTAAGGATGGAATTCATAGTCAATGGCTTGTTTGACAAATAAGTACTACTTTATAAAGTAATGCTTATTCTTCAAACAATACTTATTTCAACAATGTATTCATAAATGTCTACTTCACGAAGTAATACTTAAACAAGCACTTCTTATGTAGGCCAAGTTGTACTTTATGAAGTAACCGAATAAGTATAGCTACAATATTGTTACCAATGTGACATAACTGAACTTGTATTTTATTTACAGCAGTCATCTAGTGTAACTGAATATTTGGCAACATTTGACTGTCAATTCCACTTTGAAATATTTTTATTTTATTTTAATACATGTTTAAAATTAAATAACAATATGGATGTCAAAAACGTGTTCATTAGTGTGTTATAATGTTTTTTGTATCAACATAGTTTGCTTACTATGAAATAAGAAAATTATACTTATATCTCGACTCTCTGAAAAATATGTTTTACATGAATACGTGCTGTAGGTACTGTACTTTAGCGATAATAATATTTTGTTTCATTGCATTTCAGTTGATATTCAACATAGAAATGTAAATTACAGTGAAATTAAGGTTCATAAATGCACTGATTATTGCTGAACCTATTATGCTTACCAACTGACAACCCAACCTCATATCACAAAGCTAGTTTTGAGCACATGTAATTTTCGTGAATGAAGTGGTTAAGTATACTAAAATTTTAATGTTGTGATCTTGTGATTAACTTTCCATCATATTCAAAATTGGGAAGCTTCAACGATATTATTGCTATGTTCATGTTGTGGTTGGCAGAAATTGTTAGGTTGTAGGCTGCCAAATATTAATTTGTTTGCTTGAATGAAGTTAATTAAATGCTTGTTTTTACATGTAGATGCAAATAGTGCAGCTGTTATTGCCTTGAAGTATAATGCTCTTATATTATACTTTCTAAACATATGCTTCACCACATCCCATGCTGCGGTTGAAATAAAGTCATGAATGGCACTAATTATTGCCAGATGTGTTTTGCCTACCAACTGATAACCTCTGATTTTTATACTAAAACTGAATGTTATGATCACATAATTTACATCGTGGCAGCTTCATCAAACCTGGCATGCTACCATTTGACAAAAATATGTACTTAGGTTATAGGCAATGCTAAAGTAAGTTTCATTTTATTTGAAAGAATATTGGATGGGTCCTAATTGTAGGCCTGCGGCTGTTACTGTATAAAAGTAAAATGCTTTTTTATTATAAATCCTGAAAATCGGCATCACTTTCTCTCCTGTTGCAGTTGCTAAAGTGTAAGTTAGCCTACATAGGGGTATAATAAATGGGCATGTTCTTTGTGGTAGTTATGTCAAACAAATAGTCGCCGTGTATTTTTGTACTATGTAAACCATGTTTTCTTTATTTACATGTTAGCTTAATAACTAAATATTTGTATAAATATT
>PNEQ01072370.1:12116-70620 GCA_003012365.1 Medauroidea extradentata
CCCCCCCCCCCCCCCCCAGGATATAATTTCAATTCAAGATTATTTAAGGGGCCCGCCTACATAGCGCCTTAGCGGCTGTTCGACCTCATGGACGTAGAGTTTTCCTCCACAAAAGCGGGATTGGGTCAACCCCTGTTGTGGAGGAATTTGTATCTTGCTCTCTCTGTTGTCCTTTCAACTCGGTCTCGCGAATACTTCAATTTCACACAACACTGGCTGCATATTTAGGCAGGACACATGTTACAAGAACAAGATTTCCTCAAAATGTTCTGTTGTTACAAGGTACAAATAGTCATGAGATCCAAAGCTATAGCAGGGTTCCCGCAGACCGGCAAAATCGGGAAAACTGGGAAAAAACAGGGAAATTGAGATGTTCATTTGAAACAGGGAAAACACAGGGAAATTTCCGATTAAATTTATTTCTGATTTTTTTTACTCCACATTAATATTCATGTTTCATCAGGCATCATAAGTGTCATTCCCTTGCTTAAACAAAAAAGATTTCGGCGATTTTTTCGGTTCTTGTATTGCAGTTGTGTTACGTTAATGTTAACCGTCCTTTGAAGGTTTGTTTTTACCGTTTTTACGTTCAAAACAACTGGTCCGGCCACCCAAGATTACACACGTGTATCGTGTCAATACTCCTGCATGATAAAATTGTGCGCGGAATGGCGGAACAATCAATTGTTGACTCAAAATAGAGAGCTATATTAGGGATCTGTAGCAAAAATATGTGCCGCCATATTGGTTTTACGCCATAGAGTTTGTAGATTTCTTCTTAGTCTTACATCTGTTCAACAAACGTAGTTTGGCAGCACTGATTTCTATAATAGGCCTAATGTGTCTTTACGATGTCAAAGTTTAACCTTTCTTGGTTGGACGGAAAACTTTTACCAAACTGGCAGTCGTGGTTACGTCGTGTTGATGGAAAAGAGAACAGTGCTAATTGCATATTGTGTCGGAAAATTTTTACTCTGAGTACAATGGGAAGGCAAGCCATCAAGAGCCACGAAGAAGTAAAATACCACAAGCAGTTAGTTTCCGAACGTTTCGGCTCAACGAGCATGACGGCATTTCTATCCCAGCCAGCAAACGTACAACAGCCTGAGTCGACGTGCATGAATACTACGTGTACCAGTAGGACACAATTAGCCCTATGTTCCACATCTCCAAGTGAGACAGTGACCCCTTCCTCTAGTACAAGTAATGTTGGACAGATGTGTAAACTATGTTTTCGTTCAGACACTGACGTAAAAAACGCAGAAATTCTTTGGGCATTGCATGTTGTCGCGAAAGTGTATAGCTTCAATAGCCAAAAAGGTATTAACACCCTTTTTGCAAAGATGTTTCCTGACAGTCAAGTTGCCAAAGAATTTCAGTTAAGTGCTACGAAAATTGCATATTTAGTTTGTTTTGGCTTGGCACCATATTTTCATCACAAACTTAGTGAAGAAGTCAGATTTGCACCACAGATTGTAGTATGTTTTCATGAATCTTTAAATCGCATTGCAAAGCAGCAACAGATGGACATTGCAGTTCGTTTATGGGATGTAAATCGAAACAAGGTTATTACAAGATACTGGAATTCCTCCTTTTTTGGGTCACTCAACTACCTCTGATCTTGTAGTAGGATTTAAAGAAGGTCTTGCAGACATTGAGTTACCAAGGATAGTGCAAGTATCTATGGATGGGCCCAATGTAAATTGGTCATTTCTAAAAAAGTTGAAAGCTGAAACAAAATGCTGTGAAGAGGATCCAGAAATGTTGGATTTAGGTTCTTGTTGGCTTCATGTTATTCATGGTGCCTTTCAATCGGGCTGTCGCAAAGCAGGTTGGGATGTAGTATTATTTTTGAAGTCTTTGTACAATGTTTTTAAGGATTCGCCTGCACGGCGATCTGATTTCACAAAAACTACTGGCTGCAGTCTATTTCCTCGCAAATTCTGTAATTGCCGGTGGTTAGAGAATGGACAAGTTTGTGAAACAGCTATCAAAATTTTTCCTCACATTAAGAATTTCTTCAAGTCGACTGAGTTACCTGCAACATTTTCTGTTCAGAAAGTTAAGGAATGTTTATTAGACCCACTTCTTCTTGCTAAGCTTCATTTCTTTTTGACAATAGCATACTCTTTAGAGCCATTTTTAAGAAAATTTCAAACCGCTAAACCAATGGTACCCTTTTTACATGAAGCTATATAAGATTTGGTGAGGTTACTGATGGGGCGATTTATTAAATTAGACGTTTTAAAAAATGCTACCACCGCATACAAGCTGACACAGGTTGATTTAGATGATGTAAACAATGGAGTCACATTATCAAATTTTAATATTGGTTTGGCTGCAAAGCACGAATTGAATGTTTCTCGTGTAAATGAGCTACAGAAACAAAAATTCCGGCAAAAATGCAAAAAATTCATGGTTATTACTGTGAAGAAAACTGTGGAGAGAAGTCCTATCAAATATAAAATGGTAAAGTCTGCTTCTTGTTTGGATCCTAGGAAACTGATGAATAAACAAGAAGAATGCCGGAAAGATATGGATACTTGTCTACAAATGCTTATGTCAGCCAAGCGTACTACTACACTCCAGTCAGAACGTGCAAGTTTGCAGTTCATGAACTTTATTTGTGAGGTGGAAAAAGAGAAACTTAAGTCATTTGATGTTGAGGAAGACAGTTTAGATTCATTTTATGCAGAACTTTTAAGTAACAAAGATGATTTTAGAGATATATAGACTGTGGTTAAGATTTTGTTAATACTCTCCCATGGCAATGCCTTTGTAGAGTCAGGATTTTCTATAAATAAGGACATACTTGTTGAAAATCTACATGAAGAGTCACTGATAGCCTTGAGATGAGTGTATGATGGTATATGCGATGCTGGTGGGGAAGAAGCTGTCCACGTAGACAAGACAATGATTAGTTATGCCAGAGTATCTTGTTCTAAATATAGGAGTGCCCTGGAGCAAAAACGTGAAAATAACAAGAAATTAGGCCTAGAGAAGTTTGCTAAAGAAGAAAAGAAACGGAAGTCTGAAGAACTGAGACAACTGCAGATCAAAAAATCTAATTTGGGGAAAGAAAAAGTGGAACTAGAGGAGAAAATAAAAAAGTTAAGATCATGAAATACAATTTCTATAATTGGATGTTTGTGCATACATTTATTACAGATTTAAAGTTAAAACTTTGTATAGTTTTTAGTGTAGTTATGAGGTCAGTTCAAGACAAAAACAATGCTGTTTGGAATATTAATCCACTTGAGTACATAGGTGTTATGGTGGTATGTTCAAAAATAATTGTAGATTCTAAGAAATTGTTTTCCTATTTAGTTGACTAACAGCAAATATACTATTATGTTATTTAGGCCTGTGTTAGTGAGTATATTTCAAAGGTTAGTCATAAAATGTGCTGTATATAGTTATTCAAAGTGAATGACAAGATATTTAAGCATTATTTAATTGTTATTCTTTACCTATGTCATTTTTGTTAGACAGGGAAAAATTTTATCTGGGACAGGAAAAACAGGGAAAACTCAGGGAAATTGGCTGGAACAAGTTTGTGGGAACCCTGTAAAGGATAGATCTACTAAGGTTAAATGGTTTTAAGTAAAAATAACAAAAAATTATGGAACTACACAAGCAGGAAAAGGCAAAAATTTGGATTGTTAAGGCTCTATTTTCTAATTACTTAAGAAACTGATAGAACTGAAACCTTTTACCCTTATTGTGAGGTACCTTAATATAATTTATATGTCAAACACACAATCTCATGACTAATATTTTCTGTGAAAAAATCATTCTCCTGAACCTCTACATCACATCTTTTATGGCAGGTAGGCAGGCCCTTTAAGGAACACAATGAGATTATTTGATATAACATTAAGAAATTAGATTATGTTTTTGTAACTATGTTTGTTGAATTATTATTCTCCTGTTTTGCTCCGCATATGTTTTATGCCTTTTAATATTTTTAAATACCTCTGAATTTTTAACTATAAAGAATGAAATATCAATATGAAGGAAGGAATCCGTTGCATAAATTAAGTCACTAAGAGAGCGGACTTGATGGAGTACTGCATATATGTATATATTATAGGCAATGTTTATTTGATTATGAATATTTGTGATAAAATGTGGAACTTATTCTATAACAGTGAATTACATTAAACACTACATATTTCAAGCATAATCCACTTCATGAAGCATTGCTTGAAGATATTGCAGTAAGACACACTTACTTCTGGCACCATGAATTGAAATCCATTACTTAAGCATGAATGTAAGTACATAGTACTTTAGACATTACATTTACCAAAAAATATCTAGAATAATATGCATTTAGGACCTACTAAAATATTTACCTACAATTATGAAAGACCCTATGATTAATAATATAAAATTTAATAGAAATATTTAAATAACTGTAACTAATGATTACCCTAATTATTTTTGGACTTATTTAACTGTTTACTTAACTTTTGATTTATTTCAGTGAGTATTATAAACTTTATATTGCTGGACTTCTAAGGCTTTTGGCCTTAGAAACCATATTTAGATTATTGACTGTTTCAGTCTGTTCAGAGAATCTTTCAGGTGATTTTGTTAGTTCAATGATACCAATGTCAAGCCCTTGGTTTTTATTTAATGTGCATTTATTTAATATGTGATGCCTTTATTTTCATAGTTTGCTTTTCAAGTTATTTTTTATGCCTCTTCCAAAAACTTCTGCTAATTTTGGTGTGCTCCTGCAGCTGAAGCAGTCAGATCATTTGTAATTTTTCTGCATTCAAAATTCCACCAACATATCCAACATGCTAAGAAATAATTTGCTGAGAAACTACTGTACGATCATGCAAGTTTTCCACTTCGGTTGGTCTGTTCACTGAGAAAACTCTCTCTCAACAGATACTCGTCCATGTGACAAATTAAGCAGTATATTCAACACATACAATAATCCTGCATAGTTGGAACTATAGAGTTGACACAACCAAATGGCAGTGAATCCTAACTATGGTGAACTGGAAAGTATCCATTTTGAATTGTTACTATTCCAGATGTCTTATGCCCATCTTTGTTCAGAGTTATCTTAAATGGTTACAATTCAGGTAATATTCCCAGACTTACTTACTGTTTCTGAGACTCTGAAAAGTATCCACCGTGTGAATAGTTACCATTCAGGCTTCTCCATATATTATATTTTTACTAAAAAATCCTGGACCGTACTTGGAGCTGGAATATTTAATAATTCCATATTATAGTTACTCAGTTGCCACCCTTAAAAGTAGCTACTGTGTGATTTGTTATTATTCAGGCTTTTAAAACCAAGACTCTAGTAATAAATATCCTGAAACGTACCCACAATATAAATAGTTACAATTGCAGATAATATGTTTCTCAGGTATCATCTGAAAAAAATCCAGAAATGTGTCCACTGCCTGAATGATACCCATTCTGCCCTTCAAGTGAATATACAAAAATGTAACTCTTAAAATTTTAAAAATATGTATACTTTTGGAATGGTAACATCCCAGTAGCTGTCACAGCTAAGCTGATTTTAAGCACCCTGAACAATGTCTATAGTGAAGTGGATACCATTAAATTTTTCATTTGAAATACATTTGCAAAACTCCTGAAAATTGCCCAAAGTATGAACCCTTATGGAAAAAGCTTATATCTGAATTTGTCCAGATCTGGGACTGATCTGGACCAAATATGAATTAGTGTATATTTGTCCGTACCTTTTGCCATATCTAGCCAATTTCACTTCTAGCCAGATCTAGCCCAGATACACATTTTTCACATTGGAATGTTTAATATTCCAACTTTTGTTGCTAATGCATGTATCAAAAGATCCTGAATTCTGTCCACTTGGAAATGTGCCCTGAAATGAGGGCTACAGTTGATGAGGCTAATTGATTTGCCCATCACTAGAGGTCACATAAATAGTTTTATAGCCAGTGTCATAATTAACTTACAGCTTTCAGCAATTATTTCATTCACGAATATAAGGTTATGTTAGCAATTCTCACAAAAAATTATATAAGACAATTAAAAATCTAAAAAAATGTGGTACTCATTGTTTAGTTAATTAAATGTTATAAATGTATATTTTGATATTTGTATTATTCAATAATGAAATGTAGCGGGCATGTAAAGGAGAGGAATACTTTATATTTAAATTTTGTAACAGAACCTCTTTATGTAGCTATTGTCTTAAGAATGACAACAATGTAGCAATGATATGTAGTTCACTACCAGTTTCCTCATAGATAATATTGAATATGTTTATAAATACATTAAATGTGTAAAAGAGCCTAAACGTATGTAGATATTAAACATATCTGTTTAAATATACATTGAAATAGTACAGTCACACATTAAGTGTGTTACGATAGAATACATGCTAGGTCAGCATTCAACAGTACCTGACTTTAAGCTCGTTAAGTTTTTTTCATTTTATTTATTACTCCAGGTCACAGATTTAGTCTTTAATAACTCCATTGACAACTAAATGTTCATCTGTATTTTCATTCCGTATCCACACAAGGTGTCTAAAATTCCAAGGTACCTTCCATGTATTCGTGGCATGTGAGAACTGTTTTAACTATTCAACCACGAACAGGAAACATGAGAAAGACTTTACATACCACTTTAATATCCAAATATCTCAAAAACTTTAAAAGACTTGTAAATTTAATAACAGTATTTGCTGTGACTTTATAACTCTTTCTTCTCAAGAAAGCAAAATTGAATCCACTCTACCATCCTCTTCAGCAATTAAAATAAAAAGAACTTTACAGTAGTAGCAGTAAAAATTTCAAAATTACATATTATGTTGTTATTCTACCATAAAAATAAAAAAATAAAAACTTCTTTACAAGTATATTTTCGTTGCTGGAAAATAATTTGGGGCAGAAGTACACACAGGAATGCACATGTTTAACCATTAGACTTTCAACTGTTTGACATAGGGTGTTATTTTCTGTAATTTCCTATATGATAACAATCTGAATTTCACAATACCTGTGCTTCTCAATTTCAAGTTTGATTTCTGGTGGTTTGCATTCCAACTTTTGAGATCAGTTACCGATGTGGTTGCTCCAAAAGTTTGTACTCTCTATTCATTACTAGTTTTCTGTTTGACTCTCAATGGTGTTACACTCAATACTCTCACGAGTGAATTGGCTGTTTTCCTGTGTGTAAGCAATTTCACATCACATGCTTTTACTTTGCTGTACATCAACTTCATACATACAGAACTTTTGTATAGTTTCACCTTTTACAAACCTTAACTACTGTGTTTTTACTATCACATATATATATATTACCACATCTTATGGTACCAGGTTTTTAAAGCTTATTGTAGGGTACTTGGCCTACACAACCTATTTAATTTTTCCAAATTTGTTTGTTGTGCTGAATTGTAGCTTCGTGTTGGCATAAACGTAACCATAATCTTGACTTCCGTAACTTTGAAATACGTTTATACGTGGTTTTTCGGCGTCTGCATAGGTCTAATGGGATCCCGAGATGCTTCGTGGGGCACTGGCTATAATGGAAGGGTGTAGGTTAGATGTCGCCCGGTGCTTGTTAAACCTGGCTTGCCGAGTGTAGTGCATCGAGATCACCGAGTGTTAGAATTAAGAAAGGACATGTGAGTAGTATCTAAGTTGCAGAGCCGGGACTTAACACCTCAATGTGTTGGTGTAGACCAAGGCAGGAGTACAGCAGAACACTCTCAGTTAAGCGAGACGTAATTTCCACGATAACTTATGTGTTAAACCTATTAATTTTCGAGCGGCGGGCTGAACCATAAATACGAGTAATTTCTTTTAACAATTTAGTATAATGTGTGAAAGGCGAGGGCATTCAGAGCTAAGGAAAGTGTAATCATGTATGTGGAATCATTTGTTATTGTTTTCATTGAAGGGGGAAGCCATCTTGTAACTTTTCCTTCTTGTTAGTTGCCCAGAGATGTGTACAGTCTCAAGAATCGCAGAGCGCGATGAAGTTGTGTAAGTAGAGACTGGGATAATGTGATTTCTCAGATGGAACAATCATTTCAATGAGTATAGGAATGCTCTCGGTAGGTAGAGTGCTAATCTATGGAGATCATGCTGTAGTGCACCATCTCTGGGCACTTCCGGAGAGAAGTGAGAAGGATGCTGGGAGCCCAGCATCCCGGATGTTTTTCTTCTCAGCTATCTGGATGTCGAAGTGATCGGACGCATGCGGGGAGAGCTCCCGTGGGCGCACGTGCCATGGAGATCCGTTAACATCGGGGCTATAGCATTCTGTTTTCTGGTAACGTGAGCCATCGGGCTGCGCAAATAATAATATTGATCCGAATTTAGCTATTCATTTGCAGTATAAATTGGATGTAGGCTTGAGGTGAGAGCCCACCGCGTGTGTTGTACAGGGATCTGTAATGGTGTTGTTGAGACTGAATCTGTGAATTCAACAAACATTGTGCGGCCGAATGATACTTTTATCATTTATTGGTAATAACGATCTATGTGTACCCTTCACAAGGTAAATATTTAGAGGGTTTTCGCTCTTCTCTTCTCGTATCCATGACACTGAGGTAAGAACTTTTGACTCTACCACTGAAACTACAGCTAACCGAGGGCATGTTTAATCTAATATCATTCTACGGGCGAATTACCGAGGATGCGTTTGTGGAAGCACATGGTCGGCGTGGACGCAACGAACTGCAGTATGTGTGTGAAGGGGAGCAGTACCACCACATTATGTTTATTTGCTTTTTCGTTAAATGTATGACTAGGGACCGTAGAATTTGGTGAAATTACTTTTTAATGAATTTGTTAAATGCCTAATGTTGAAACACGTACCCAAATCCCAATCCTTGGGAACTCACTCATGCACAACACATTAAACAGGTAAAATGAAAAACCTAAGAAAATGAGTGTCGGCCAGTAAAGGAAAGGTAATTTGTATCCTGCGTGCAGCCTACAACTTAGTTCCAACCATTTAAACTCATCAGACAGCATGGGTTGCTATAAAAACTACTAAACACCACGCAAGACCGAAGGTAAGACAGCACACTTAAAAATTTCTCAAACTTGCTTGTAAACCTCTCTTACCTAGGAGTAGGTGACCTGCCTCTGCCAGTCGTTTGAGCCCAACTGAATTTTACCAGACCGGCAGAAGCATGGTGGTAAAGGGGGGAAGAGGAACAACCGGCATGGAGGGGAAGGCTGACGTACTGAAAAACACAAACAGAACAAAAAATAAATAGAGAAAAGGAAGGAAAGGACCAGATTACGGTGTGCTGTAGCGAAGTTATATACGTAAAAGGTCTCTCAACTTGAGGCATAAATTTCACTACACAACTTACACCCTAGAACCAAACTACAACCAGAGAGAAGAGAACCGAAGGTACACGCTGCCACAAGTTCACTGCAGTCCAATTACACAATAGTTCACATCACCACAAGGCAGTCTTTTGCACAAGTAAACTGATGATGTCCACCTGTGGAAAATGTCAGCCGAATCATCCACACATTTGTTCATAGTTAGACACAGTAGGAGTTGCCCATCAGATGTCCCTGGGCACTAAAGTGGTACCCACAACTCGGCCCCAAGCAGCAGCAAAGTCTGACAAGATCCAAATCCAAGCCTCAGCATGCCTCACAACAGCGGCTTCAACTCACACCATCAATAAACAAGCAACCAAGAAGGACGTAAAAAAAATAATGAAATAGCCCTTATCCCTTCGAAAACACAGAACACATCATATTTAAATCCCTTTAACAAATATAACATCTTATCAAAACAATTTTGCAGCGTAAACTTCATTACATAAACATTTTAAATTCATAAATAAGTGCATCCCAAAAATCTTACAAGATTTTGTTTTCTGTACTCCGATCAGGTAAATAACCAGAAATCTTAATGACAAGCACAAAACCTTCCACAAACTCCCTTCAAGCAAATAGCAAAACACATTGCAAAAACAATCAAAATAAAACAATATTTATAAATAACAGAAATTCTTTCAACACATACTTAGCTTATAATAACCTATCAGGTTATGTGCACACCACAGGAGTAAGGGACAAAGGAGCTCGGACAACACTGAGGCCTTTTCGTACTCAAAACAGTTGCCACAAATTGACTACAACCAAACATAAACACACACTAAAACACAAACCACTTTTAAGTACCCTAGCCACCACAGAAAAACACTCAGGCACCAACACCCAAAAACACAAACTCTGGTTCTAACATGTTTTTGGGGAGTTGGGGCCCAAAAATGCTGAAAAACTCAAGCAATCCAATCATAAGCCCCGACATGTTTCACATAACAAATAAAATGAATGAGATAATATAATGAACTTACTTACTAATTTTATTCTAAACACTTAACCTAACCAATCTTGTAAGATACCACAGCAACTCTGACATCTTGCTCGAGCCAATTCCTTGGTGAAAATCATCCACATCTCAGCAACACATACCTGCAAAAAAACCGCAGGTACGACGTCATGTAGACAACAAAAAACCAAACCTTACAAGCGAACAGTTCTCTTCTTACACCCTCAACTAAAGGTTGTTGCTGTACGATAGCCTTGAGGTGTGTTACATTTGACTCCCGGAATGGCCTTCCTTACAATGGACATACCAAAATACACAGTTAGGCCAGCCGAGGCAGAATGTTCTTATAAAGAAGGGGAGAAGCTAACCACTAAGCCCTGCAGCCCTCGAAGGCCTCTGAAAATATCTCACCATTATCAGATCTCCAACCTTGAATGATATTGGAATTAAACCTTTCAGCCAACTCGTCCTTCGCCAACGGAAGCCGGGCCGCCACAGCCTCATACAACTCAACTCTAGCCATCTCACTCAAAGGAACCATTCGTGAAGGAAAACCTCACACGCTTAGAATAGGGTGAATCTCTAGCTGGGTTTCCCCTGTAACACTGTGGACTGCTGTGTTAAACCCGAATCGTAAAAAAAATCAAGATGTTCATCCCACAAATCCTGTGCATTATGATGTAACGCTGTCAAGCTAATTTTAAGATTATGGTTTAAACGCTTGATCTTGTTCCACTTTGGGTAATAAGGTCGACCGGTATAAAGCATAACTACCCAATGGAAAGCTATATCCTTAAACAACACGACATGTGGCATTGACCGAGGTGATACTCACAGGAGCTCCAAAAACACTCTTAACTTTGTCACTCGAAGCCTTAACGATGAAGGAGGATTTGATGTTCCTAAAAGGCAACAGCAACACAAATCTAGAAAAAATATCCAAGGCACTCAAGATATACATGATAAGTTTTCTTGGTCTCTGAAAGGGACCAAAAACATCTACGTGAAGTGTATCCCAGGGAAAAGTCACCAAATCCACCAAGTACAACCCCAGCTGCAAATTCTTTGAGGTTTTGTCCGCTGAAAATCCAAACAGCTTCTGGTAAACTTCTTCACATCGTTGTGAGGAAATTTTTTCTTTTGATCTTTTACATCCAAATCCATATCCCTCCCCTCCCCCCCAAAAAAATGGGGAGTGACGATATGCAAACACACAATGTTTGTTACTATCAAGTATCATCACCAACCTAAAGCATGTCCTCCTTTACCAGTAAAGGTCAAAAATCCATCCTTCATGGTATGAGGGACACTTACCCCTCGACGCAAATCATCTAACTTGTCTGACTCTACCACATGAGCAGTGAACTTTGTAGACACCAGACTGCTCTTTGGCTGGAGTTTTTTCTTTAACCGATCCCAGTATGCTGCTGATTTTGTTCATGGGCTTCATTACGGTTTGTATCACATGTTTTCTAAGAACGCGGGCCAGTTCGCCAGTACTGTCTTCAATGTAGGGCAATATAGCAACATGGTTTAGTTTTTCCTTTTCCTTCCTTTTTGAATCAGCCTTAATTTTCTGCTGTATCTTGCACCTGGTGTTACCATTGGCTTTTACCGCAGTAGTCAGGTGTTTGAACTTCTCTGCCAGGTGTTGCTCTTCACAGATGTTTTTTGCCCTAAAGATAATTGTATTGAGCACAGCCCATTTTTGGTATGGAGGATGGTGAGAATCTGCTTGTACGTATCTGACAGTGTGTGTGGGTTTTCTGTAGATTTTGTGGCCTAAGGTGTTATCGGGCTTCCTGTAGACTAAAACATCCAGGAAGAGAAGTTGGCCATCTTTTTCCATCTCCATGGTGAACTGAATGTTATAGTGGAGGTTTTTGAGGTGACCAAGAAACTGATCCGGCTTCTCATCTCCATTTCTCCAAACTGCAAATGTAACACATACATATCGGAACCAGTATTGTGGTTTGTAAGGGCTGATATCGATGCCTCTTTGCTCGAAGCTGGCCGTAAAGATGTTCGCAAGTAAAGATGAAAGTGGTGACCCCATAGCAGCACCCTAGTTTTGCACATAGACTTTTACCTCAAAATGTGGAAAATGTTGATGCGACACAGTGTTCTGTGAGCTTCACCAGTTCGTGGTTGCAGTGGTCCTCCCCAAGCTGGTCGAGTAGGGTCTGGAGAGCTTCTTGGACTGGTAGTTTCGTGAAAAGCGGCACAACATAAAAACTGGCTAGGATATCTTCAGGTTGCAACAATATACTTTTCAGTTTCTCCACGAAATATGTAGAGTTTGGTATATGGGATACAGGTGTTGGAATGGATGCATATCACTAGCAGCACTGCATGAAGACCACAGAGCGAGCCTAGCCAATCTCAGGGATAGGATACATCAGCCATGACGAGATCTGGATGTTAATGCTAAGGATCTTATTGACCTACAATTGCACCTCTCGAATCTCGAATCTCCTTTCTCTTTACATCTGGAACATTGTTGACAGAGCCTCAGTATCCAAAGCATTTTTAGTTTTTCTCCACACATCAGAAGTGATTGAGATGTGGATAAAAGTTCCTTAAATTCTTGAAGCACTTATACCTAGCGAGTAACTTTAAGTCTTCTCAGACAAGGTCATGTTGAACAATCTTAATCTAAAACATTAATGATGCTTTTAATTCTTCAGCACTTAACTTCTTCAATTACCAATAATACTGTTTCATAAATGTTACTCTAGCTCTAAGCATATATGTTGTTACCAATTTGAGTTTGATAAGGATGGAAATCCTTCTTGTAACACTAACAAATTACCATCATATTCTTGAACTACTATAATTTGTATCTGACAGATGAGGTATTTGGATCATATTCACAGGCCATCCTTCATCAGATCTTGTTAACCTATCAGTGCCGCAGAACCAAGCTGGACTACTCCCCAATTTGTGAGAAAGTTCACAACACGATGCTAGATCTGTTAGGTTAAAACTGAGTAGTCATAGCACAAATATCAGGGTGGTAAATGTAACTGAATCTCACTGGTTCAATCTGCGACATATTGTTTGAATCTGAGTGCTGGTGATCTCAGTCAGGACAGAAAAGTCTATGAGTCTGACCACAATTAGAAGACCAAATGATGAACCTTACCACTGAACATCTTGCTTACCTATTCCATAATTTCTTGGTAGGAGTAAGGCACCTGACAACTCAAACCTCAGAACTGAGTGTATTTTCAGCTAAGCAGCCTTGGACTAAGGCCAGGAAAGCTGAGACGACTCCTATTTTATAGACAATGCAAACAGAAAACCACAGCAACGTCTTTGAAGTGGTGTCGCAAAATTCGTGAAATTCAACTCTCTCTATATTACCCTAGTCAATGTAGTGTGAATTTCTTACCTCAGCTAGAGCTCCATATGTCCCTTTGAAATGTTGCCTCGGTTTACCAATATCTATGGGAACCAGTTTACCCCATTCTAAACCAACGGTTAATGTGAGAGAGAGACACCAGTCTGTCTGATTCGCAAATGTCTCACCAGATGCATGGTCTATCAGTGTGTGTTCCCACCAGTTAGTACTCAAACAAGCTAGGCGACATTAAGAACAAGTTTTGTGTTGTTTTGGTAACTTCGCTCCAAAAAAAAGATAATAAAACTTTTTACATGTATGGTGTTAAAATATTGCGTGCTTACTGGATGTATGTTTCATCCACAATTAAGTTTAATCCTTTGTTTGAAAAAGGTGAGGGGAAATTATATTCACTGCACTGTAGACACATATATTAAATTCACATGGGACGTTTCACCGACACAAAAGGACAGATATCCTAGTCAACTATGGGAAAGACACCTGGAACATATGCTAGGCTATTGTGTAGTTTTTGATAGAGGCCTGTAAAATTCACGTTGTTTCTTGCAGACAGTCTAGACTCCACTGCCCTATGCAGACCCGAGAGAAATGGGTAATTCCATTGGCTTCTGCTCACTATAAGACGTTGTTAACTGTGGGATAAAGTCGCAGTTGATTGGTCACAATGCCGCTGTGTTTTGTATAACTGGCCAGCAGAGGTCTCCAGAGCGAGCCACAAGTTATCTCGTCAATGACATAGGTCAAACTAATGCACAGTAGCTTGCAGTCTACTCTACCGCCGAAAAAAAACAAGAATTTTGCATGTTCCTACTAATAGAAGACTAACTTGAGAACTGTGTCATTTATCAGTGTTGTGAACACTTTTTTCATATTGATTTGATGACAGGTGTGAGAATTGTTTCCTTTAGCCTCTGGTATAAAGAATAGCCTGGTTAAAAGAATAGCCTAGTTAAAAGAATAGCCGGAAAAATTATCTTATTTTTCTACACTGCTTTGAATGGTAATTATCACAATTGGTGGATGTTCACTTTACCAATCTACTTATCTTTGTTGCGTTTGCAATTTCATCGTGTTGTTCGAGGAATCAAGTAGCTAGTGATAAAATGAGAGAAAAATAAAGTGAGGTAAAATGAGGTGTATCGAAAGGATTAATGTTGTGTACTTAGACAAAGAAGTCATGATTGAAATTTTTTTCAAGTCCCTGGAAACATTTTCCAAACAAGACGTTTATTGAATTCTACACAAAAAGAACAGAAAAATCTCAGTTTTTCAGGTGACAGTGCTGATTGGAAAGACATGAACGAAAGCTGCATCAAATAATTTGCTGGTTTTCATGATACAGGAATGTCTCTGTGAAATCTAAAAGCATAACCAAATCACTTTCCAGCATTTCTGATATTTCCATTTCTGTTCATATTAACTAACGGGAGAAGAGTTCTGAAAGAGAAAATGAGCTCTTAAACTCAGAAATAGTTACTAGGAGCAAAAAATGTGAATCCAGACACATTTGTGAAACCGACAAATGAGCCTAGGCCTAAGTATTTGGATAGGCGTGGAGATGTTTGACCACATTTTCCTGTCATTCAGTATTGCTACCTTAGTCCAATAAATCATCTACAACTTCAACCGCTGCAGGAAACAGAATTTTGAAGCCCACACTGGACATATCACCAAATTTTGACATCAAGCATGAGTGACTCAGATAAAAAGGAAACTAAATTTGCTGCGAAAACCATTTTCAAGTGAAAGATAAGGTAAATTGGCGTCAGTGTGTTTCACGCAAAAAATTGTTTCACGAAACGTACAATTTATATGGTTCCCAGCCAGAAAGCAATACGCCAAAAAATTAAGCTGCAATACAACATAAATATCTAAAACTTTCAATTCTGTCTTATGTCTAACAACTTAATTGATTAAATGGTTTCTACAAGACTGATTTGTTATAATATAGTGCATTTGTAGTAAAAATTTCAATTTTCACTGTGGGACATCTCCCACAGAGGGTTGGGCACATCACCCATAGTGGGTGACGTATGGCCAAAGTACATATGTTTATATAGTTACAGTATTACTTTTTTTTAAGAAGTTTAATGCGATACTGAATACCGTACCTTTAATTTTTAAAGAATTTTGAAAGCACTAAAAATGAGATAATCCCTTTAGTGTGTGATATTGTAACAATCTTTTCCCATAGAGGGCATTTATCCCACATTTACCATCTGCAACAAAATTTTGCCCCACACAAAAAATGGGGTACCAAACCACGTGTGTCGTAAATATGTGCAATATAGTTTTCGTAATATAAACCTTAAATGTCACAATTTTGAGAGTTTCCGTTATACGGTCCTCATAATGATTTCTTTTCAGCAGTATAGCATTTAATGGAATGAGCATGGTCTGTAGAACAGGAACGTACAAGTTATGTAATGGTACTTTAACATGGCTGACGTAGCTTGTACGTGAGAAAAATTAACCACGTAATAGTATATTATGAATCAAGTATATAGAGTACATTTCATACATTTTATACGTTTGTAAACACAAACAAACATTTTAGTTTCCATATAAATAATCAAATAGCATTAACTTGTGAGTCGTGGCCACGTATATCTGGCACCACAAGTGATATTTCATGCATGGCAATAAAATTGAAAACTTCAGCTTGTTAAATATGACAGAAAAAAACACAATGGTATCTTATTTCAGTGGTACTTCATTCTTTTTTTGGATTTAATTTGTGTAAGCATTATAAATAATTCAGAATATCCAACACATCAGCAGGATTCATTGAAGATTGCGAGCGTGTCTGAGGACATAAACTAACACAAAATAAAACAGTATCCGATTCAGTATAACCAAAAATAGCATACTATATTTATGTAGCAAGGAAGACATATCCCGTTCCTTTTTCTGACATTTCATAGGTTTGTCTAAAGTAACTTTTCAACTACTGCCGTTAGTTGTAGATGTGCCAGTTTCATTACTGTAACGCATTGCATGTAGCGTTTAACGCGACATTGCTGGGCCTTCAGTAAAAATATAAAGTATGGTTACTTTACATACAACCAACTCTGAAAGTAAGGAACATATACTCTGTAGTCTTTGCTAATAAATATGTTTTATTTCCTTCTTATACCAAAGTATCACTTCTCCGAAACTGATAATGTTACTCTTTGTCACAATGTATGTCAGTAGGTATTGTTTAGGATAAGGTATAAAATGTATCTTTTAAACAAAACTGTAATCATATGTTGTATTGCTAACACTTAACGACAGTAGTAGCCTATTCACTGTAAAAAATTATAAAATAGTATCTAAAAACTACAATGCGTAACGAAAATAGCGACACGTACACAATCTGTTTTCTCTAAATAACACTACGCTCCTCCTTTAAACGGCACAGGTAACATACCCCGCACTCTAGTGGCACAAACTAAAATCGTAAACTTGGTTTTGGAGAATAGTTAAAAAATCCTCACATAGGATCAGCACAAGCTGCATAGCTGTATAATGTTTATATATTTCATACTTCAATATAAACTTATTTTAAATTTAGGTTTAACGACTTTAGGCTAAACGAATTAAGCAAAGTTACTTTAGGTGAAAAATATTTAGGCAAAATGAATTTAAGCAAAATCAATTTAGGCAAAATGTCTTTTGGGATAGTTTAACAAAAGGCTTGAATTTTCAGCAAGCCTTTTTAGGCAAAATGATTGTAAGATTTAAAAGTTCAAGCAAGTGGATAGAGTTTTAAAAATTCAATTTTAGTCAAAATTACTAGATTAAATGACTTGAGGCGAAATTACTTCTAGACAAAACTACTTTAGGGATAATGATTTTACGCGAAACGACTTTAGGCTGGATGACTTTACACCAAATGACTTAGGCAGAACAAAGGTGCTGAAGTGTTTAGGCAAAAATACTTTAGGCAAAATGTAATTTAGGCAAAATGACTTTAAGCGAAACATCTTTAGGCAAAATAAATTTTGAGTGTGTAAAGTGAACAGTAAACAGGTTTTGGCAAAACGGTTTTAGGCAAAATTATTTAATGCAAAATGACTTTGTCGAATGTTCAGCAAAGCTGTGTCATTTTAGTCAAACAGATTTTAGGCCAAACGACTTTACGCAAAATGAATTTTAGGCAAAATAATTTTAGGTATAATGAATTTAGGTGAAAGGTTTTTAGGCAAAATGACTTTAGGAGCAATTACTTTAGACAAAATGACTTTAGGCAAAAGGAGGTAGATGAAATGTGTTGAGACATCATACCCCAAGAGCAGAATTTTTGACTTGACACCTGTAGGCATCTGCATATCCTGAAGGATGATATGAAATGAAGCCCTACATTGGAGAAGTAATGGAATGAGAAAGGCGGGGGAAATGGTAGATCCCTAAGAAAAACCGCTGGCCAACTGCAGTGTCCGCCACATTTCCCCCATGCAAAAATCCGGGCAGAACCCACTGGGAATCGAGCCCATACCGTCTTGGTGCAAGCTGAGTGATTTGACCACTCGGACACCACAGCCCCTACCGTACTCTAACATCTTTTGGATGAAATAATGCATTCACTGCATGATGTACTTCCAATGTGAGTTTGGGAGATTTAATAATAGCTTTCACTCAGTTGCCAACAAACTACAACTGACTTTCTTGCAATTTAAATTTTATCCAAAATACTTGAACGCCCATGATCAGAAATAAGTACTGACACACCAAGCTACAATAACAAAAAACACAAAATGAAATACAAAGCCTTGTCATGGTTAGGTTGCAGCAACTTGCGGAAAATGGCCCACCATAAAACCAAGAAAGACGCAGTAAATACTGTTTCAGTAATGTTATAAGTTGGATGGCCGAGACTCACATAAAAGTGCCAATAAAACAAAATTAGGAGGCACAGCTTACTCACCCATTTCTTGAACATAACATAAATGATAACGAGCATCCCCAACAAAAAACAGCACAAACAACAAGAGATGTTCAACACCAGTTTTAATATTTCACAAATAAGCCTGGAAAAGAATTTAAGATGATCTTTGTTCTGATGAATCTTCTCAAGATAAATGGAGTGCATCCCTGTGCTGGTCATTGGTAATCACTTCCCACATGTCGGTTTTACAACACAGGTCGTGCAGAACACAAAAAAATTAATGATTTTGTAACCCAAGTAATATTCACTGTAAGTGAAGACACATATCTAACCTAGATTACCATGATGTTTAGAATTACCTAGTATTTTAACATTGTAAGGAAGTTTGCTACCATGCTCTTACAGTGTGTTACAGTATGTTTGTTTATATTTTTATTTACTAAACTGTTTCACAGGCACCCATTGTGTCAATGTAAAAAAAAAAGAAAATACGCTTCATGTGATGACGGAAAGGTAATTTCAAAACATTGTATCAATTATAAAAAAATAGTTTTGGAGCCCTTCAAAATTACTAAAAACAGCTTTTTTTATCCTGTTCTATCAGAAAAACTACTAATGGGATTTGAATCAATCTGCTGTTGATACATGCAAACAGACTTTGTTGAAAATTTTCCATCAAATGAACGATGAGGTCACCACTGGAAGTGTCAGTCAGGCGAGTGATCTGCGATACCACTGCATATCATTTTGGTGTTTTCGCTACAGGTAATACCGCACCAGATCAGCAGGTCAACATTGCCCTTGTACGATCTCTGTAACCTAAAATAAATGCAGATTTAGGCCAAACTCTCTGTCAATAGTAAACCCATTGATTTACATTTCACAAACACCACTGCCACCATGTTCCATCTCAAATTGGCATATTTTTTTTCCATTTGGATTCATTTGAAAATTTTCTGTTGAACGTTCCAGTGCTGAGATAAAATACCAGATTCATGGGTAAACTAATGCTGTCATTAAATGAAGGCTGTGAACATAGAAGGGTGATGAATACATTAACATATGACTACTGTCTAAAATGAACATTGTGTTACAAATATGCTCTATGAATTTTAATCATTACATTCTGCTCGATATGTTACACCAAATTTATGGGTAAACTATTAAAAATGTTGGTTGAATAATACTTTTTCACGACTTAAATAGGGTCTTCCAATTTATGGATTTGAGAAATTATATGACCCCATCTTGTGGTTTGTTATTTGGTATTAATGCTTGAAATTAAACTCCTAGAGTTTACTTTCCTCAATTTAAAGATGTTTATATTGTGTTTACCATTCAGAGACATCTGTAAACATATTTTAAGTGGACACAAAGATTAACTCTCTGAAATTTTTACATTAAAAAAAAAATACTTTTTAAGTACAGTCCTTGGTAGATTTTGGACAAGAACATGCCCCACTGCTGAACACCAATAAACACACAGCCAGCAAAGTTGTAGGTGTGATTTAGCCACTTAAATGTGAATCTGGATCACATTTCAACTGCATTGTACCACATATGTGTGAACCCAACCTCTTGCATGCTTGGAGTCTTACTTGCTGCTGAGTGGGCCCGCTGATACAAAATTTTGTTTCTTATGTGCAGTGATTTGGAAGTTGACTTTTGTTTGAATGGACAATATTGTATAATTTCCCCTTGTGAGTTTCGCTTTAAAGGGTGGGTTGTGACCTTGGCCAATGATAGTTGATGCAATTAACGTGTTTTAAACTTTCAGACAGGTTGAACATGTTTAATTACAGTTTCATCAGGAATTGAGACTGAAGAATAAGAAATAATTTTTGCTTTGTTAATTACTCACCCATGTGTTTTTTTTTATCTGACTTTTATTCCTTCAATTATTATATAGTACAGTAAACTGGGTATACTTTGCACCAGCATGTGTAACTTTGCACCACCAAAAAATGTATTTTCTATGCTGATAGTTGAAAGACAAGTGATTGTATTTGATGGTATTATATTATAATTTTTTAAATACCCAGTCGTGATTTGTCTTTATTTCACCAATTGAACTGGAAACTAATATTTTTGGTAGTACAAAGTTACCCATGCTGGTGCAAAGTGTACCCACTTTACGGTAGTTTTTGTTTTACTGATTCAGAAAATTATATGGAATCTTGGAAGTGCATTCGGCTACATGTTTCACTCTTAAAAACCTGTTTTTCTATAAGGAGAACAAATATATTAAGTAATTAATTTGGATTTTAAAAGTTTACAGTAATTTGTAATCTGCAAAGAATAATATGTATTCCCAAGTAATATAAAAATCTTTGCTAATGAGCCATAATTGTACATAATAATATAATAAGGTATCTTTGCATAAGTATTGTAAGCTCTTAGATGCTTATTCTGAAATGTTTGTTACAATAAACATCTATAATAAACAATATATTGCTAGTGATCTCTGTAACCTATTATTTAATCTGTCATTAGAAGTTTCCAAACATGCACCTAGTTCATGTAATTAGTATATTTGGAAAATTTGACTAAATTTTTAGCTGTGTATATTTTACTTTCATTTAAATTTAACCAACTTTATTTTTGATCAGATCTTTGGATTTAGAAAGGGATTTCTTTATTTATTTTCAACTTTATTTGAATCAAATTAATTAATACATGTTTAAACAACTAGATAACTATATTTTTATAATGTGTAGTTTTAAGAAGTGTGTACTTAATTATGAACTGTTTATAGCAATACTATTTTGCTCAATTTAGTATCATTGTCAAAATAATCTTGTTTTCACTATGTACTGTCATGAACAGTGGTGCTTACAGTAAGCTCCCATAGCTCACTAAGGGGCATGCCTACAGCAGGTTATTCTTTTTTTGTGTTGGAAGCATGGAAGGAGGGGAGCAATAAAGGTGGTACTGGCATTTACGTGAACAACAATTTCAGCTTACACTCAGTTGGCATGTTGTGATTTAGTAGGATCTGTTGTTATGGCACTTTGAGCAGTGACCGTATAATTGTGTGGTCATGCTGATTGTTTAAAATATCAAAATATATCTAGTTTGTCAGTTTTATACTAATACATGCAGAACTTGTGTTGCAAATGGTTGCTAAAATGTGCCTTTTTTTTTTGCAGTGTTTGAAAGAATTTTACTATAAGCAAATTAACTGAAGGTTGTACTTTATACTTTAAACTTATTACGTGAAGTATCGAGGAGCGATTATGAAATGTTTCTGAGAACTTCACAGATTTCTAACATGATGCAGTAAAGTTTCTAAGAAGTTCACTTAATAAGTGATTTTACATTGAAATATTAATAAATAATACAAAATCTAATTTTTTTGTGGTGGGCTCAGTAATAAAATGTAATATTTCGGTAGCATTTACCGAAATGTATATCTCAAACATGTCAAGGAACTACACATTTGAGGCTTGTGTGAATAGCTATCTCCACACTGTGGACACAGATATTGTATTGCCTCATTTTTTCCTATCCTCACTCAGAGCACATAATTTTTAGAGAGTTTATTAATGTCCCCCGGTTTATGCTCTTTTCAGTCTTAGTGAGGGAAGACGCACAAGTTAACCAAACCTAAGAAAATGACAAAAACATCCATGCGGTACCGAGATTGCTGTTTGTGGTCACGGAAGACCCTGGCTCAGGTCGTTACTCCTAACTGCCATAGGTCATTAGGTAACTGCACCTAATAAGAAAAGTATATAAAGTTCCTCAACATTGCTAAATGTGGCCTTTTCAAGACTGCTGTATCTGAAAACATACGAGCAGGATTTATATGTAACTGTCGTAAGGAATATACTAGATCTTTGTGAAGTTGGCACCCAATAAAATGATTGTGTTATCACTGAAAGTCCCATAGAGGCATGTTACTGACAAAAGTACTGCACGCCAGCTCAAGGCTTCCTACAACAGGCAACTTGTCACTTAAAGAACTTCAGTGTGACCTTATTGCTCCCACGTTTCCATGATTCAAATTTTACAATCAAAGTTTTACAACATTGTATCAGTAACTTCCCAGTGTCCCTTTAATATTACTTGGAGAAGTATGTTTTGGTAATAACCAAGTAAAATATTATTTTTGGGTGGTTTACTGCCTTTATGTGCAGTAGCATTTCACAGACTTTTATGATAGGAGGAATAATTAATAACATGTTTACAAACACTTAAATCTTGTGCATCTGTCTATATTGTTTGATAATATTGTAGTTGTTTAATGTACTAAAGTCGCTGGTTAAAATAACATTGTTGAAAAGCTGGTAAGTAGTTGGACTTGTATCTCATGCTGTAATTTCATTGTTTATCCATGATAAACTCGCATAGTGCAGTGGCAAGTGCAATGTGGGCCGCCCGACTAACTAATGTTTTTCTTGGGAAAGGCTGGTCTGACTCAATTGATGTTGTTTTAATTTGCGACACTGTTTCCAAAGACCTAATCCTGACCTAAGTTGAGGATTTACTGTATTTAAAACAATGCTAACAGAAACATAAGATTTACTTTTATTGACTAAAAATAGTGCTACAAGAAATTACGGGGTTTCTCATTTTCTAATTGAAGTGCAATTATATTATTTCTAGTTATTTTTTAATATTTTTGACTTTGTTTTTCAGGTGCACTTAATTTAACTCGTGAATCACAGAAAATGTCACAGAAAGCACAAAAAGTAGTTGACAGCATTGATGAACAATTACAAGAAGCTGAACGCAACTATAAACGAACAGATGCACGAATCAACAGAACTGCAGGCCAGTTTCAAAAGGAGCGTGAAGAAAATAATAATGCTTTAGAAATAATTGACAAGAAATTAGGGCAGCTTGAACAAGAAATTCCAGATTTAAATTTAAAAGTAAGTCTTTTAATTTTCTGTAAGCTCTGAGTAGTTACATGGGCATAAATTGTGAATATTTGCTGCTTATAAAAAGCACTATATTAAAAAACACGTAATGGTTCATATTTTTTTACTTTTAAAATTAAAACATGCATATTGGATTATCACAGTGTGAATTTAGTCTCCAAAAATTCACACATGCAAACAAAATTATTATTAATTATTCATGCAATTCATATATCACAACTTAAAACTCAACAACATGCGGGTAGTTATTGTTCAAACAATTGCAGTGCCTCGCACATGGTGAATGAATGTTACTTCATGCCCCAGGAGCATGTGAGGTAGATTAGAATTTCTGCTGCACATTTTGAGATACGGCCATAGAAATCCGTACCGACTCTGCAGCACATGCTAGAGAGCAGAATGTCTCTTGTGACATTACTTTTTTGATAGAGTCATGAAACATCCAGAATCTTCCCGACCACTTATGCAGTGTCGTCTTCAGTCTGGCACTGTGCGGAGCGTGATGATTAATGGCAATGATTTTTGTATTATTTACGTATTCATTTTTGTTTGTTCAGTGTGTTTTATTGTTGTTTTTAAATAATGTAAAATGACAACAAAATTCATATTGTCCTAAAAATCAGTGCTAAACATTGTTTTGTGCATTACAACTGCAAAGGGAACATTTTAGTTCCTGTATTTGTTTTGTTTACGTGAGAGTGGGTAAAAGATGGAAGTTTGTGTGTTCTCACCAACAATACCTGCACAATAACTGTTTTACCGTGCAAATTTTTGACGCCATTTATTTGAATTAACATAGTGTTAATATTTAACTAACGATGTTACTCGTGCTATGTGAGTCCGAGGTGTATTACTGAAAATTCAATGCCATCACCTTACTATATTTAATATTTGGTTGCATTAAATTTTCTGGTAATGGTTCTTTATTTGCTCCTGCTTTGATGTTCAATGTCAACTAGATGTTGAGTGAACGACAGGAATACTCAACCTTTCATAAAATCTGAACTGCTCATCATGATTCAATGACACTTTTTTGTGGAGTAGATAATTTATTAGTGGACATCTGTTATACAGCACTAATTTGAGTAAAAAGTAAAAGTGGTTTTTATAAGTATAAGTACTTCAAACTACAAAGTCCATAAAAATTGAAAACTTAACATTTTATAATTTTCAGTATGATAATATTCAGAATGGCAGGATTTTGGTTATAAAATAATTTTACTATCCGAAAATATTTTGCGCAGAAGTTTACTAACGTAATTTTTTTAATCAAAATGTGAGTGTCTTTAAAATTCGGCAATTATAGATACCTGGATATTATCATACTGAAAATTACAAAAAATTTAAGTTTTACATTTTTATTGATTTTATGGTTCAAGCCTTGGTTTTTCTAAAAACCATTTTAAATTTTTTACTCAAATGCAAAGTATACTACCGCCTAGTGCTTTATAAGTAGATGTCCAGTAATATTGTATATATCTACTTTGCCAAAAAGTCCCATTCAATTATGACAAGTACTCCAGATTTTATCAACAATATAATATTCCAGTTGGTTGATTGACATTTTACCTTTCCATACGCTGTAAGTGACGTAATTTGAAGATAGTTACAAAACATACTAACGCATAACATTTCATTTTAAAGAAAAATATTTAATTATACACAATAAAATAGTTTGAATAATTGTTTTGGTCTTTTCTTAAAAGAGAATAATTAAGTTTAAGATAATGGAACTTTTCAAGGTTTCTATGCTGTTAATTGGGATTGAGGGTCTGTGAAATAATTTCACAAAATTTAATCAGAGTTACAATATTATAAAAGCATGTTTCTCTATGTGTATTTCACGTTTTCGTTATCTATAGAATAACTAGTGGGTAGGTCAGGTAATGCGCAGATTCCAAGCTGACGATTAACTTGCAAGTCGAAGTTGCAAGCCAGCCCCTACCATGTATAGAAGATATATTTGTATCATTCCTGGCCAGTGGGGAGGTTGTTTTCTATTTTGGACTAGTCAAATGTGCACCAACATTTATTAATATGTTACAATTCACAGGAATTGGTTACAATAAATACCCACAGCGGACTGAATCGGTACAGAAGAATACTGTTTGGCCTGTCAAGTTCACCAGGCATATTTCGGACAGTAATTGAACAGATCTTGCAGGATATCCCATTGGTAATAGCATATTTTGATTAAATTTTCATCATTGACAACTCTATGATGAACTTTGCACACACGTTGGTAATAGTACTTCAATTGTTGAAAGTACATAAGATGATAGCAAAGCGAGAGAAGGGACATTTTCTGAAGAAAGAGGTAGTGTTTTTGTGATATGTTATCAGTAAGGAGGGCATACGACCAGAACAGGATTTACAAGAGTTGATAAGGAAGGCTCTATAGCCAGCATCGGTGTCATAGTTCAAGAGTATACTTAAAGCTGATAAATTTGTATGCAAGATTTGTACCATGTATGTTAGGTACATTAAAACAGCAGTACAATTTGTTGGTGCAAGGTGCAGTATGTGACTGGAATGAACAGTGCCAACAGATATATGAGGTTAGTGAACAGTGAAACCTTCAATCTCCAGTGTTGACACCGTTTGACCCACAGAATCCAGTGGTGGTGTGAAGTTATGCCTCTCAGAATGGAGTAGGGGCAATGGTAATGTTGCTACACAGGATGACTGATAACACTGAGCGACCCTTGTGTGCACTGATAAAGTTCCATTATTGCATTGCAGACACTTTACGTTGTACACTGACCACTGTCTGTTGACTATCTTTTTTGGGCAGAAGAAGGTGTTTCCAACTCTGGCTGCGGCCAGGTTGCAACGTTGGGCTTTGCTGCTGTCATGGTATGATTACACCATTGAGTACAGGAAAGGGCGGGAAATTGGAAATGCTGATGCATTGTCCCAGTTACCTTTGCCACAATCGCATACACTAGAGCAGCCATTTTTTCAGATCTATCAATTTCAGAACCTGCCTACCAAGACAACTAAAGTTGCTTGGGAAATGGGACAAGAAGACAATGTTCTATAAAGTGTTAAGAAACACATCATTGAGAGGTGGCCAAATTTGGTAACGAATCCCAGCTTTACAACTTATGCCGGCGGGAAGGATGAGTCAGCTGTGGATGAATACTGTATACAATGGGCAGAGTGATTATCTCCTAGTGCTGCAAGTGTTACCTGAGGGCTACCCTTATATTATATGTATGAAAATGCTGGGAAGAAGCTATTCGTGGTGGCTGAGACTCATCAAGGAATTAGAGGAAAAAGTGAAAACTTGCAGAGCGTTTCAGCTGTCTGCTAGGAGTCAGGCAGGTGGGCATAGAGTATCATGGCCTAAAACTTCTTAGGTGGGCAAACGAGTACCTATTGACTTTGCAAATAATTGAGGCAACAAACATTTAATATTGGTGCACGTATGCTCTAAGTCGGTTGAGATGTAGTCAACGACGAGTACAGTAGCTGAGAAAACAGTGGCAAAGTTGCATATAGCATTTGCAGCATATGGAATGTTGGAAATTGTTGTGACAAATATTGGGCCTCAATTTCGTATGGAGGAGTTTGGAAAGTTCTGTTAAGCTAATGGTATTACACTAAATTTGACACTCTCATTTCACCTACAGTGAAATGGTGCTGCTGAAATCACATTACGGACAGTGAAAAAAGGCACTTTTGAAGAAAGCTATAGAGGAAACAGGTCAACCAAAGATGCAGTCGTTACAATATACCATAGACAAGTGGTTGTTTGCATACTACAACACACCTTATTCAGGGACATGAAAACCACCAGCAGAGATTTTTTTTCGAGAGAAAGTCCTAGACCAAATTGCAGTTAATGATACCTAACTCAGCAGAGTACCAGAATGGAAAGTGGAGGGAGTCAACAGAACAAGGGAAACCACAGTTCAAGGTGAGAGATCCAGTGTTGGTGAAGTGGGGGAAGCAAACACGATGAAACCAAGGATATGTTACTGAAGTAGTTAGTTTGATAACGTATAGAGTTAGGATAGAGGAAGTGGTGAGATTCTTCCATCGTGATCATCTTCGCATAAGTAATTTACTAGGGCACATTCCGGAAAGCTCAGAAGTCTGGGCGTCAGGCTCCACAACAACTACATCCCAGAGGAGAGAGAGGACAGTCACTAGGGCACCAGTTCCTGAAGAGGCAAGGCGAATGACAATGGTATCGCCACAGAGAAGTTTGCATTGGAGATTCCACAATATTTACATCAATGCATGTGTCAATCTAGCTGGAGGACACCGAGGGTGGAGAAGAAGAGTTCTGGGAGTTTAAAATAGAGTTAGCAAAGGCAGCAGAACCAAGACCTCTTTGGTGCAGCGGCTGGTCAAGTCATCCTCCAGATCTAAACTGATAGTCAGTAAATAGTGTGTGTTGAAAATATACTATTCAATCAGTTATTAATTATTAATTATGAAAAGTACAGTGTAATGTACTGTCGAGTAGGTTGTAAGATTGGCAGAAAGTGGTAAATATTTATCGTGGATGAACTGAGAATATGACAATAAAAAATCCAGTTCAATACGTGTAAAGACTTGCGAAAAAGATAGATATTTTGAACTGGTTGCACTGTGATTATTTTTCGCAGCCTGGCGAAAGCTTGAAAGCAGATAATTCAGTAGTCCCTATTTAACTACTGCTTTGTTAACCACTGCCCCATTTATAGTCACATTTTTTTAAGTAACAATTTTTTTACTTTTGTTTATGCTTTGGATAGTCATATACTCTCTGTAATGAATATTTTTAAATTTTTTTATTTAATGTACAGACTAGTTTTGGAATAATTGATAGGTTTTTGTTCCATTTTTAACTGTACTTTAATTCTGTAACACCTTGAAAATTAATATTTTATTTGGAATTTAGTTAAAATGTATTCAAATAACTTACCATCAATAATGTAATTTGTATGGCAAAGTAACTCACTAGACTTAAATAACTGACATTGAAAACTGATTATTTTTCTTCTTGTAGATATGTGACAAACGTGGTGATCCATGTGACCAGTTGTGTGGTGGAGCAGGATGTGGCTCGTGTGGTGGCCTTCTGTCATGCGAGCATGGTGCAGTTACAAAGGCTTCTACTACAGTTGGTCTGGGAAAGGATGCTAAAGAAGCCATTAGCAAGAAAGAAGCACTTGCTGAAGAACTTCTTAGAGGGGTAACCTTTCTGAATAATAGTATATTGATTGAAAATAGTTTCATGTTTCTAATAGAAACCTCATGTTTGAAATGTGTTTTATTATGTATCAGGAACGTTACATACATTGATTTTTTATTGCATTAAAACAATTTAAATATAAGATCAACTTATTTATGTCATGAGTACATTCTTGTGGAATTGTACCAATCTGTAACTTAAGATACGCTTGTCAATACAGTGCTTCCAAGTTTAATTTTAAGATAATTTTAAATCAAGTTGATTCAATCTACTAAACATTTTAAAACAATGTCATATTTTAATGTTGCAATAACTATAACAAGGCAAAAAAAGTATTCCAGTTACGTTGTAACTGGTTCGGAAACACAAAAAATTTGTGAATAAACTTCATGAGTGTTGGTGTTACAGTAAGGTAAAGACAGTGCAGAAAAAATTAAATTTGTAACAAAATTTGTTATAAAAGAAAAGCTCTTCAGTAACTTAAGTTGGAAATAATTAGGATATTAATATGTCAAAAGTTATGCAGCACTAAATTTTATAATCTGGAAAATAGCAGAACTATGACGAGTCACAATGTGTTTGTAGATCTAAATGCTGATGCTGGCAGCTAAATTTTACATTTAAAACTCATACCCATAAAATATTGTTATGTTCTGAAAAAGAGCAAACATGTGGGTTATGAAGTAAAAGTTATTCCACTAAATTGAAGAAACAAGACCTGTTGGTTAAAAGCAAATCTGTGATGAAAATCGCTTCTCACCTAAAATGCTCACTTAAGACTGAAGAGACGCCAGCATGCTCATGGCTTTTGTTGGAACAGGAGCCAGGTGCACTAATGTTGTTTAACAACACACTAGTTACTAAAATAATTTATAAAAAATTAAAATAATTAGTAACAAAATAGCTCTCTGCATTCAAAGTAGGCCTAAGCCCTTGATCATGCACATATACTGAATTACATTGTATGTTAAATTGTTATTGATACATAATTATTTATCATTCAAAACCATTTGTACCAGATACATCCTTGTCCAAGGTTTGCCACTTCTTCATATTTGGACATAGTTATGCAAAATGGAACCAACCAAGAGTTCACTGCAACCAAGATATTAAAGGTTAAAGTTGACTGTGTGCATCTAAAGCATGTGCAAGCAATTTTTTCTGCTCTCTTTTCATTCTTCAAATACTACAATATAATACATGATCTTTTTCTAACACATACTTTGGACCTTCTCCTTGTACATGGTTTCGCAGAGGTGCCAACTACTACGGATTATCCGTAGTTTATACGAATTATGATGGTTTACTACGGAAGTACGGATTCTGTTGATAAACTACGGATTTATTAGCTTCCGCCCGACTGTAAATGAAAAGGCATGTTCCATTGTATATGCATATATTTCGGTTCGTAGCTGTGTGGATCGTATGACGGGCTATTTCTTTCCCCACGCTCCGGCACACAAACATTGTTTTGTTTCTCGCGTTTTTAGTTTGCCGAAACCATATTTTGGTGATGGTAGCGTATTTACAAATTAGTGTGTTTACACTTTGTGCGGCACGCGTCGGAATGTTCTCGTATGTCGTATGTATCTTATACAATCGATTGTTCATATTGCCGCAGTCTTCCGACGTATCGATTAGTTGTTGATGTTGACTCATGCAGTCGAATCTGTTGTGAGCTGTATTCCTTCATTGGTAGACAGGTATATGGCTGCCTCTGTACCAATCATCCTAATGTCTATCTAGACATATACAGGATTTGGTATTTTGTTGGTGTGACAAGTTGTCACAGTTTGCAAATTATAATTTTACCTCCAAGAATGCTGGCTGACATTCATGAATTCAGCTAAACTTTAGTTGCAGGAACATAATTTCCATCAAAGTCACACAAATTTCAGTGAAGTACAAGAGATATTTCTAACATTGTATTTATTTAGCTATTTAAAATTTATTTTTGGCAGTAATAATGTTTATATTTCCTTTTCAAATTGTTGCAGTTGCACATCTGCAGTTTTTATTTTTTTAGGTGATGTTTTGCTTTTAGGCATTTTTTATGTTTTTACTATATTATGTGTTCCTGGAAGCTTCTGAAATTGTTCTAGAAGGTTGTAGGAGGACTGGGGTTAGTTGTGAGTTATAGTTTTTTGTACTCACTGTCACAAAGTATTGATTTTGGTTTTCTTTTATTTGATTGGCAATCTCCAGGCCACATGATGCCTTTATTGGACGAGAGAAGTGATGTGATTCTGTTGGCCTACTTGGAAGCATCTAGTGTTTTACCTGTTCCCATTAGTTCAAGCCAAAGCTTTGTCGAAGCAGAGTCACAGTATGAGCTCGTCAATGTATTCATCGGACGATGCCGCTGGTCGGCTGGTTTTCTCAGGGATCTCCCGTATCCCTTGCCCTTTTATTCCGGCCGGCCCTGCTCCATACTCACCTCATGTCACCCTTCACCAGCACTAAATATCTCGATGTTGAGCACTGGCCCAAATTTCTCACTCACTCAACATATCAATGAAGTGAGCATGGAAGTTAAGCCTGCACCGGCAGCACCAGAGGCTTAATCTTACTTTAATTTTTTTTTGTGACCTATTTTTATAAACTTTAAATAGTCTCACATAAATTTGTCTCCACTGGTATCAGGAGGGCTTGGACACATTGTTCTTTTTTCCCACATTCTTGCTTTTACAGCTGCGAGGAATCATTGTGCAAACTTTTGCTGAACTTAACACCTTTTCAGGTACTACAATGTTATTGAACAGATATGGCTGGAATATGGCAGATTGTGTTACTTTGTTTTGCTAATAAAAGTTGACGAAATTTGAATAATATCTTATACATTTTTACTTTGGAAATATCCTCTGAATGAAATGTCAAATGTCATCATCTACCATCCCGTGCATGGGATAGGAAGTCAATGTTTTGTGCCTGTCTTTACGCTTCAAAATATACTACCATCTTGGAGATGAAACAACTGTTGCACAGTTAGTGAGGCCTAAGTATTCTGTAATTTGTTCCGTGTTTTTGGCATATTTCCCAGCAACCTTATCAGGTTATGTAGACTGGGTGTAGTTTCACCCCTCACCGCCCAGTGACGCAGGAAGTACACGACACACATGCGAGTATGGCATTCAGCAGGAGATATTATTAGTTTGTTTGTAGCTAATCTTTTGAGTATCAGACATCTCCTTTGAAGCATTCTAGCATGTTTGCCAAAGTACCACACTTCAGTGCATGTGACATGGCCCTAAACTTAAACATAATTCTTGGATAACAGCAATGTGCTGGATCCAAAGTAACTCATAGCTCAATGATAACTTCAGCAAGGCTTTCCATAACCTTTCCCTCAATCATATACCTATTCTTAAATCCATACAAACTTGGCACTATGTCTACTGAGTAGTAGTCTGTGCCAGTTCTTATTTTATGTTGAGCTGTGATTGTGTGATTCAGAAATTTTAAGGCAAGTGAAGACTTCCTTTCATTTCCGAAAAACACTGTTGATTCATGTCTGGTACTTTGCTGAAACATCATACTCTAGATTGTACAAACATGTACCTGTTTAGTAAACTTATTTGTACTCGCCCACTGCATAGTATGTGCTCCTGTTGCCAATTCCCCAGGTGGTGGCACAGCCCCATCAATCACTGTTAGATTGTCATCTCTGCAGTGCCCAAGGTCGTACATGAACTGTGCAGGGTGGCAAGGTGAATGGTGTTCGGGTCTGCTCACAGCTCTGAGGGAACCATATGATGCCACAGGAACATGTGGCTGGCCACAGAGGAGCAATATTGTGGCCATTCACCATGAAAGGGAGGCATAATAAGGTCTCATGTACTTTGGTACTCCTAGCCAATGAATGGCTGGTCATGTGTTAATGATTGGTTAACTGGGAGTTCTACAGTTACAAGCACTCCCCTCAGTTAGTATTTGTTGATGGCAGTTGTTGGACTGGGCAGTGCCTATGCCAGTGGAACGTGCCTTGTGGGCTTGTGTTGTGTTGTTCGGTGGTGCCTTGATTGCTTTGGTTGGTAGTGCTGGAGGTCTGTACTGTGGCTTCTAGTCAAATTTTCCAGGCGGAGGAGTTGTTGGCTGCAACAATCTGATGCACTTGCTGTGGAAATGCAGGCCTCTACTGATTCAATTTACTGTATTTGCTTAAAATGATGTAGAGTATCATACTGCTAGTGGGTATTCATGAGTAACGCAAATGTTTCATCTGTTAGGTTTTTCTTGTGCTGGTGTTATCAAGTCCTTTGATGTGTGACTAAATCTCCAAAGTATGGTTGTAAAAATTTTAAATGTTGACCAAAGGCAGCAGTAAATATCCAGAATGGTACCAAGTTTAACAAATAGTTACCATGCCTTATTAGAACATAAGCTACTCAGTCCAGTCACTCCCGTAATAGTGTGGAAAATATATAATGTGGGAATGAGTTATACCCCCCCAACAACCACTTTAAATTATCTTGCAATATTTATAAAAATTAATTTTTTGGCTTATGACTCTTATGCACAAAAAAAAATTTAAGCAAATGTAATTACACAATTAATTATGTCTGTTAATGTCATTGTCTTGTAATATATTTAAATAACATTAAATGAGCATGAATTTTGTATTACATTATTTTGAAAAATTGTACCATAGTATTCAAGTGAACTCTCTTAAAATAGTTTCTATGTCAGTTTGGTACTCATCATTTTCTGATATTATATATATTTACACAGTAATGTTTAAATTATTTATGTTTACAGATCTCACTAGCAAAACAAGAAACAACAGTAGCTTATGACCTAGCCAAAGCAGCAAATAATAAAGCTCTTTTAGCCAGAAACAGCTCAGAAGATATGATTCAAGAGACTGGTGATATTTCTGCTCGATTGTCAGATTTTCTCACTGCTGAAAAAGCAAAACCTGCAGACATCAGGAGTTTAGCAGAAGAAGTGAGTATCATTTTAATTCTTATGTGTCTTGTATTTAGGAAATTAAACAAAATATTCTATGAATACTGATTTATTCCATTGCATGCCAGTACATTCGTAAACTTTTTCATTCACATATCGCACATAGAACACGGTACTAGTAAGTGATTTCACATCCCTGCAGAAGTACCAGCATTTCACTACCTTCCGTATTCTTCATAATAAAACAAGTAACCGTTTATCCTACAGCTACAAAATACATATATTTAAAAATTTAAAAACAGAAGTCAGTTGCATAACTGATACTTGTTTGTAGCCAATAAAAAAAAATTCAATTTACTCATACAACCATGAAAGAATTTTTATATATATACATATATATATATATATAATAAACTGTAAAACCCCTATATTATGACCCCATTAATTGTGACTACCTCTCTATTGCAATCCTGTTCTTGGGAACCATGAGAGGTCATAATTGAGAAGTTTTACTGAATTTATCTGACACTGTTTTATGCTGTATTCTTAAGAACAGTGAGGGGTTGTAATAGACACATTTTACTGTGTCACACACTGCTTTGACATGATGATGGGTTCCCCTCCAGGAAGGCTATGGCTAAGCCCTGGCTAGATGTACATGAGATTGTGGGTTCCCTGAGAGGAGAAGTTACTATGTGCCCCAGAGAGTGTCACCTTGGGGCTTCGGGCAAGCCACACAATGGCAACCTCTGCTAGAAGCAGTACAATTCCCTTACTTTAAAGGGGAAGGTTGGCTGTCCACTTACCTTTAGAAGAGCTGTCATAATAGGCGACACTTTCACTTGTATTTGCGCTTGGGCTCCTGCCTAGCCTCGTGGATGAATTGTTGCACTCTTGGGTTTCGTATGCGATGCTGATTCGAGCTTTGGCAGAATCTTAAAAGAGCTGATGAGTGTTCATGAAAGTCAGTGGATTTCTCTGAGAATCATACTGAAATTGTCCCTATTGTGTAATACTGGTAGTTATAGCCCTTGGCTAGGTGCTTTCCGAAGAGGTAGAATTACCCCTACGTACATGATTTTGTAAGGTTTACAAGACTGGCAGTGCTGGTTCATGGCTTAAACTTTTTGTTACTCAGTAGCGTTCATCTCTTCTGGGGTAATGTCAATGATCAAAACTGAATCCTTAGATGTGAGTCTTACATGAGAAAAATAGTACATAATAAGTTAACTGAATCTGGATGTTATTGTAGAATTCACAGATTTACACGAGTTTGTAAATTTATAGTTTCACTGTACTATTTACACCAGTTTCTACAAGACACACAGATTCACAATCTACAGCTACACTGAACTGACCACGTGGTAATCAAGCATGGAGCCTTGTGCACTGACGTTATCATATATGAATATCCACTTCTGGTGGAAGACAGAAATGCATACCACGTGGCAGCCATAGCAAGTGTGATAGGGATGCATTCTCTTTTACAGCCCATGCAGCTAGGGGGCATCTCAGTAGCTCTTGAGTGACTAGGCACTGGGTAAGGGTAGGGTCTGTCTTAGACTCCCTTTTCGAAAAGCAGCCGGAGCAATTTTAAGTGGTCAGCCTTAGGCGCTCTTCTCAAGAAGCAACCATAGAAGGTGAGGCGGTTCTCCTGTCTCAAAAAGCAACCCTGTTGAGGATAGAGATGAGTGCCTACGATCGCTCAGGGAGGAGATCTGAGCCCTTTTCTGCTGAAGAGTTAGATGAGTGAGTACCTGCGATGTAATATACCCCAAGAGGAGGCTAGAATGAACGACTTGGCAAATATGTCAGAAGAGATTGTGTGCTGGTGGAATCAGCTGTTTTTACACAAGCAATCACTTGTTTGCTGTAAGACTCCAAGCATTAGCATTTTTGTTACATGTTTTATACCAAACTGTGAAAAACATTGTTATATACTTAATGTGGTATAGTAAGACTAACGACAGTTATTTGCAGAGGTGCAGAGTTTCATAACATCCAGTTATTTTAAAATAAATATTGCTGCATCAGAAAGTTGGTAATTTTGCATTCATGCCCGCTGTATTGTATTTCTATCTCTTTTGTTATGTCTTTATTAATTGAAACAAGCATGTACAGTTCTTTGGCAAATTGTTGTATTTTAAAACAGTGTATAGTGCAAATCACTTACTATCACAAGGTAGTTTGTAGACTCAGGCGTACTTATTTTAGCCTCGCATGGGAATAGGCTTATGATAGTGTTTTATATATTTAACAGTTTCAAGGAATTTGAAGAAACTGTAAGCCTATATATATCATTAATAGTTATGATATTACCATAAAATGGAGTAACTTGCAACACATGGGATAGCTTAGAACACTTCAAAATAATTTTTATAAGGAAAATTAAACTTGAAAAAGTTACAAACAATGAATGTCTGCATGAAAATACATGAAAATCTACTCCTTGTACATTTACATGGAAAATATAAATTATTAAGAAAGTGTTCCAAGTTACCCAGTGTCTTGCAAGTTACCCAGTTTTATGGTATGTTAGAATCACAAGTCATTGTACACTTTTAATTCTACGTTTCCATCCATCCAAATTATTGTTGTAAGCCATTAGGCATGTGGGCCTACCTGGTGGTTTATGTTACCAGTTGTGAGCGAATAAGAAATAACATCACAAAACCACCTACAAACATTTTTAAACTGTGACATTGTTTGATTATACACTACTGGTTTCGTATTTCGATATTTTTTTCTGATTGTTGAGGTACCTGTGAGATGAAATTGAGGTTTTGCCATATACACTCCTTCCCCGCTTATCCGACTCTGTTTTAACCGAACCTTCAGTTAACCGAACCGTTTTTCTCCGTGTGATAAATGTGAATACATGCCCACTAATATGTACAAACATGTAGTATGATTAGCGCGCGCAGCACGCAATTGCCGTGTGCACTGTGCCGGTCACGAAGCGAGCCGCGAGCGGTGCCGGCAACTGAACAGGCGGTTTGGTCGGGGGAAGGGTGGTGGCGGACGTGTAGGCAGGCAGTCGGCCGCTGCAGACCAATGTAATCAGTTTGATGAGTGTAGCAATTTATTTATTTATTTCAGCATGCATGCTATGGTGATAATTCTGTGTGCGCTTGCCCGAGACATATAAAAATAAGCTTGGACGGGTGAAAGTAATTGTTCACTTGTCCGTTGGGCAGGTAATGCTAGTGTTATTTGCGAGCAAAAATAAGCGACGCCAACATTGGTAGTTGCTTTATTTTTGCGCACTAGTCGTGAACTGAGTTTAGCGGCGGCACAAAGTTAAGTTCGAAGACAATTAGCAGTAACAGAAGTGGGCGCACGTGCACTCATTGACTTTGAGCAAGGTCACAAGTTTGTGATTTTATTCCGGCAGTGTGCCGACAGAAAACATGTCTGACCTACGTGAACGCTACCAAACCTAGATAGACAGTTTGTTGAAAAGCAGTGCTAAGGATAGACATGCTCGTTTTCACACACGGCCCACCACCCGTGGTTTTTTTTTTAATTTTTATTTTTGTTATTTCCCCTTCAGCTGTCCAAACAGACTCGTTCCAAGACAAAAAAAAGTAACTCTTGATCCCACGCTCTTCCTGACGGTGTGTACGATACTTGAACAATGCAACAGCCAGCCAGCCCGCAAGGATTTATTGCTTCTCGCTCAAGTTTATGGGACATTTAGTGTGTTAAATTATAATTTATAATTAGCGTACAGTAAATGTTGAAATTGCCATTAAACTAAATAAAACCGTACGGCCGACTGTGTGAGCATGAAGATTAATCAGAACAGCAAATGCGTCCTCTCACCCGCCATCCTTGCTGCTTATTTCAAAAAGCTGAAGGTCTACAGAGTAAAATATGAGCTGTAGCAAGCTATGCAGAGATAAGCACGAGTAGTTGTGTGGTTGCGTGTGTGAGGAAAAGAGACAGCGCTATCGTATCTCCCAGAGGAATTTCTTCTGTATGCGTGGTGTGTGTGTAACTCAGGTATAGCACAGCCGGCGGCAATTATTCTTAGTGAAGAAACAGCATATGTCCGCCGTTATTCAGTCAGAACACGCAGTTCTTGTTCTAAACAGCAGTGTCATCTGAGCTGAGCGGAAGCTTTTTGGGAGCGCCTGACAGCTGGCAGAAACGGTACACAGGCACTTCGCGTCACGTACTCCGACTTCAGTGACAGTGATTAATTCTAGTAAACAGACATCGTCTTTATTTTCTTTGCGTTTTTTACATTCCGTTTCCTGCAGTGTAAAGTCAAGATTTATTTTGTGTTATGTTGTTAGGGTAACTATGTACATATGTGCACATCTAAACACAGTAGATTATAAAACGTACGTCATGTTAGTTACAGTGCTTTTCACTTAAAGGATGATAATAAAGGATCGTGGTAACATATCGTGAGCGACGTGGCAGTCACATCTGTTCAGTGTCAGCATAGAATACAGAAGGGGGTGGCTAGGTGAGAGAGGGGAACAAAGCAAGACGGGGAAGCTTGATCAGCTAGCTGCGGAGCGTCGGCCGGGCAGGAAGCAGCGTTGCCAGATGACTTTAGCGCGGAGTTACGCCGAGATTCTTGGGTACGTTTAAATATCGTACTACTTTTAATTTTTCAGTATTATCTACATAAAGTGTAAAATAAAACTCAATGAACAGTTTGTGTATATATGTTCACCACGTTTCTTATAGTACATGAGTGTTGCTTTAATACAAACATACCTAATTTGTTTATAAACAAAAAAATTGCTGTTTTATTCTAACAATTCAGAAAACCGAACCGGTTCGTCCCCCGACTAGTTCGGATAAGTGAGGGAGCAGTGTAGTACTAACCTAGGATGATTGGTGGAAAATTAATTTTTAAAATGGAAATGGTTAGTGTAGTTTCTTGATATTATGTCTGACTGGCTGGGTATTTGAGTATTTGTATACTGGTGATTTACATTTGTGTTGGTATATGCGTTCCTATTTAGGTGAAATATTACTTCCTTGATAAATGCATATGCTTTGAGCTGCCCCCTCTGTGTTTGCGTTGTTGGTGGTAGTTATGTATGAAATCAGTGTGGGACTCGAGAGAGTTTTATTGGAAAGAGAGCATCAGAAGACATATGGTTGCTCTTCTAGGGTGATCTATAGAATAGATTACAATCTTCCCTCAGTCAGCAAAATTTTCTTCGTTTGATGTTTTAAACTTGTCCAGGAGTGCATCAATGTCTCGCGGCTATGTGATTTGTTATGTCCAGCGACTGATTTCGGAGCATGAATTTCATAAATGTGTGTTCTTTTCTTAACATTTCTTTATATGGAAGGTAAATCATCCAAAAAGTCACAATATAGATAGGCTACAAAGGAGAGAGTGAAATATTGGGTTGAACATATTCCAATATTTTTAATATACACACTATTAACCCAATTAAGTAAACTTTCACAGTAACCAGCTGTTCTAAGCAAACCGTTTATGCTCTTAGAAAGAAACAACAGCAACGTGGTACCTTTGACTAACCTGCAAAGTTGAAACAGAAAATGAAAAGCAAACAAAACTTCCATAAATAAATATAAGGCATTGGTCAATCATTTCTGTTCCTCGTGCAATAGTTATTGTTATTATTATTATTTTGTTGTTAATTGAAATGCATTACAATTAATTTTACTTGCAACTAATTCTATAAAATTAATTCTAAAGAACAATAAGAGCAAAAAATTGGTTCAATTAGGTATTAAAATACACAATACAGACTACACATTTTTGGAACATATCATATGAAATATTTGGGCGTTTACACAGATCATGAATTAAATTGGATGGAACATATAAATATGACAAAGCAAAATAATGGCATTACGATGTTCCGTTCCTAGAAATTTAAAGTCACTTTTAAATAAAGAGGACATGAAAATGATCTGTAATTCTTTGTTCAAAACTTCCTTAAGATATGACGTCCTATTCTAGTGGAAATATACTCACGCAAAAATAGTTTTTAGTCTTCAAAAAATGTTGTGAGAACTGTACATAATGTTAAATGTTACTATATTGTGTATGTAGTCAACTGTGATCAGCAGGAATAACTAAATAAATAAATCGAAAACTTAAACTGGAGCAAATTCATAAAAAAAATAATCTGGTACCCAGTACTTGATTTTAGCTAATTAGTTCATTGATGGAAATTCTGTTACCTACATAACCAGCTTAAACTTAATGTTTTTATCTTGAAATAATAATATAATAATAGTAATATTAACTTGAACAATACTGGAAAACTAATTTCTAGTAAAGGCTCTTGTTTAAGTTTGAGAAATAGGTGACACAAAAGTAATGTAAATGAGGGATCATACTATGTTGACAACACGGACAAACGCTTGTATATTTTTGTTTCAAAAAAATTATATTTTCGATATAATTTTAGCAAAAATTAATAATGACACAAACAACCAGATTTTCCAGTTTCTACAAAGCATTTAGTTTTCCACCATCAATTTCACAATCAACCTCGTTCTTTTCTTCCAACAGATGCTACTCCTATGGATGAAATCTCATGTATTATCAGGTGGAGCTATAATGATTATTAGGTTGTCTATGGGAAACCAGAATTTTGTAACGTAACTGTGATCTGGCAACAATGCGCACCATAAGCCCTGTACTGCAATCTAATTTTGGGACGCAATATTAAGTTATCCTTGACCCAGCGAGTGACTGCTAGGTGAGCCATTAAGGAAGAACTCTGGTGCTAGTGCAGGGAGTCAAACTTTCAAAAATAAAGGAAGGCACATGTCACTTGCCTTTATTGGATTTTAGAGGTTGGTACACAAGGCTATTTCATAAAAGGAGACAAGTTAAGTAATTCTATTTCACTGGTTATTTTCAAGCATAGACAGGTTACATCACTTGATACGGATATGGGTTGCATCACCTTTTGCATTTGTTTCACAAGATCAGGTTTGGGTCATGCACAAACTGGTGCAGACATGAATTATAACAGGGGTTACAGCATCAAGGTTATGACACAAGGTACAGTGATGACAACATAGGTTACAGCCAGGTGAATGCTGAGAAATACATCTAATTCGGCACATTGGGTCATGAAATACTATAGCAAAAATAAGGTCTTGCCTGTGGCAGAAGTTATATGGTGTTCATACTTAATCCCTAAGAAGGCTGTAACACTTCCATGGCCTCTCTAAACGACATTGCTCTACAGGCCGATAACTGTTTGATAATATTGCACTCTTATGTCGTGATCATTCTCGATCCCTGAGAAGGCTACAACATTTCCATGGTTTTTCTAAATGACATGGCTCTGTAATTGATAACTGACAATCTGGCACTACGGGCCAGTAAAATACTTGATTAAGCAATTGCATCTTGCTAGTGAACTGGAAGTGTGCGACAACACTTTACAATTTAGTGCATGGAAGCAAGCAAGACACTGACTGAGAAGTAGCTGCATGAAGAGTGTGCCAATTATAAGTTCCCCATGCTTCAATGAGTCTAATCTCACCAAGTTGGCTTGGCTAGGTTGGTTGTGAAGTGGTTTTAGGTTTGCCTAACGGCCAACAACCCATACATTTAGAGGAGTGAGGGTTTAGGTTTACCTCATGGTCCACAACCCTGAATTGGAAAGTAGGTGTATAGCCTGGACACAGAATAAACACGGACATCAGAAGCAAACTAGCATGTCAGCTCCTTTGATGTCAGTGAAGTCAGGCGCTGATAGCTAGTGTTGTCCACCATGTTGTAACAGTGTTTTGATGTAAACGTTACATGTATGGTAATGCATTTTTCCATGCTATTAAACCATGTTTTTGCATGTTTAAAATACAGTTGCAGCAGTTATTTTATTTTATATAACTGACAATATTTACAATCTGTAATACACTCATTCGCAAGTGATATATAACCAGAAACTGAAGTATTTACTTTGTGGCAGCCTGCCTAACAGACGTTGGTCATAAGTATGTATTTTCACAAGAGACTTGATATTAGAACAAATACTGAATCAACTTTACTGAATCCAACAGAAACTACAAAATCTTTTCCTCTTAACTTTCTTCAGGACAATTAAATACTGAACAATAGGTAGTCTTGCAAGGCTTATTTTTATCTATCTTTCAAATAACAGAAAGTAGAAACATTTGAAAATGCTTGTAGCATACAAATAACACATGTTTTATAACTCAAATGAAAAAGTTACTACACAAAGTCATCATAACCTCACAATATTACACAAAAACACACTTTCACAAGGCACGCATAAGCCATAAAATGTAGTTAAAACATGGCACCCTACATAAACAAGCAGATCGCCCAGTTACATGAAGTTTGCTTCTGGTACCTTTGTTTACTCTGTGGCTTTGAGGTGAAGGAGGGCAGATTTGTGTGTGCCTGGCCGGCCCACAACCCTTGGGAAAGATATAGGAGGAAGTGTCAGTTTGTTACGGGCCGAAGTCTGAGCTGCTGACAACTGACCACTTGGGCGAAGCGCCTGTCTTTTATACCTGCCACAAGGGCAGAAGTATCGTTAGCAAAATGACAGCTAGGCCGCCCAAGGCTGTCTGCTGCTACAAAATATGCTACCCATATACATGGAAAATTCTCAATCGTGGCTTGAAAAAACTCATATCACATAAACAAATATCCCAATTTATGAAAATAAAACCTGCATCGCCGTCAAAAAACTATAATTAATGCATACAAACATTCATTTTAGTATTTGAACCATTTTTGAATAGTAATGAAACAAATACAATACATATTTATGTATTAGAGCACTTTAAAGAGTCCTATGCATGGGATGGGTAACACAGGTAAAGCATTCTACTGTGTTTGTAAATAATTGGAGGTACAAAGTTAAAACAGTTTGCCTACGGCAGTTAATATTAATACATAAGTAAATGTTTCTAAAATAAAGGGGCTGCAACATAAAATCTTACATGCTAAAATACTGCGCTAGTATCAAAATAAACTGCAACATAGTGGTCGGCAATGGGCGGGCGGAGTTTAGTGCTTTTAGGTTAAAATAAATAAGCGTTAAAATTCAGAGGCGAGTGTTAATGTAATTTACAACTAGTAGCTTTTTGTTTATTTCTTCAGAAAATTTTGTTAATAATAACACGTCCACATTCATTTCTTCGATAGTCTTGAGTGTTACCGAGTGAGGTGGGACAACACTTAATACATGTATTGTGTATATTTGGTTGCAGTCAGTTAAACATTTCTTAAAAACAGCTTAGTTAATATTGTAATCAGCCACTCAGCTGAAAGATTTCAAAGCAATGAATAATATTAAAAAGATGGCAGGCTTCTAAATGGACCAGTTTATTTGTATGTTGATTTTCTGGCAGCAAAGAAGTATGCGCTCCCACCCTCCAGGAATTGTTATGCCGGTAGAGTAGTTTCAGCCGAACACCAGAGAAAAGTTTGGTGTTCGGGTGGCCCGCCTGCTTACAGGAGACAGCCTCCTCCTTGACGCGGCCATTCGAACACTCACTAATGGGACTTTTTACCCTACTCCAGGGAATATAAGGCAGGCACTTCGCCTAGCTCTCCAGCAGTCTAGGTCTAAGGTTCCCACTGAGCGATCCTACGCACTAACGCCCCATCCTCGGAAGGGTTACTTCCTTACCAAGGGAGCAAAATTGTGTCACTCCTACCTGTCCAGAGCTGCTTCCTGACCAAAGAATCAGAAACTGTACCACCAAAATCTTCAAAAGGGTTGCATCTTGTTCAAAGGAGCTGAAGCCAGCTACTGCTCTTCTCCAGTGCCTAGTTCACTTCAAAACTGTCAGAGCACCATAGTTGTGTGAACAGTAAAACAGAACACACCCGATCATGTTTATTATGGCCATCGTGTAGCCCGCCCTTGTCATCCGCTGCAAGGGGAAATATAATTGTTGGTTAATCAATGCACGAGTCACCATATGTAAACAACCACATGGCCAGAGCAGTGTTATATCTATTTAAATCTAGCTGTAAAGACTTGTGAAAACTGTTGTCAACTCAGGAACCAATAATTGTAAGATGTGACTACCATTAAAATGTTTATACATTGAACATTAGGGAAGTGTATTGTTTGATATTATTTGGTGTAAAACTCATGCCCGACGAAACCGTCCTTGTACTTGATGTTATGCAAGAGAAGTGTGATTATCTCGAAGAGCAAAAGACTTAGGCAGCTAACGAGTGCCGTACGTCTTGTGAAGCTCTTACAGTGGTACTAATGGGAGTAATCGGACCTCTGCAGAAGGCACCCAGCCGCGGGCCGTCACTCCCCAATCTGAGTCACCAATATACATCACAGGACTTGAAAATCCAACCTCTCAAACATAACAGTGACAACTTGAGCCGGTTTCTCCGCAATGTCCACGCACTCTCTTCCCTGCTGGTTAGTCCGATGAAGATGCCACCTAGACCCGAGCCAATTCCGCACCCAAAGGTAGAGCAGCTAATCCATGAGACCAGACAAGAACCTAAGCACTTGTCGAAACTGAAGCACTGTCTGCTGAAGCAGCTATTTTAAAGGCGAATAGATCACCTGACCCTCTCCGCTTCACAGGCCAGTTCTAGGCTGTAAACAATACTGTTTGCCTTGCTTCATCGACAAATTTGTAATTAATGACGGATGTAGCTGACGGATGTGTGAAAGCTTAGTCAATCTGCCTACTAAAGTTGATATTTTCATGGTTTGGGTAGTATTTAAAAAGAAATGTGTTCTTTAATATTCCCAAAGTAAAAGGCGGCAACGCTAAACGGTATGTTTCAAAATAGGCTTGTTCAGCTGAAGTGTAAATAGTTTGAAATGCATTTGAAGACTTTTATAAATATTAACGTGAATTTTGTTACTGAGGAAAAATAAAAATTAATATACAAAACCTTGTTATGACAGTATGGTAGTGGTGAAGCCTCGTTAGGTGTGTGTTGATATGTAATAACACAGTATGTTTTAAGCTAAAATGTGTTGTTTGCAGATAACTACCCACAGAAAAAAAATGTATTGCTTGGAGTGATTCAAAATTATTTCATTAGTTTTAAATTTTTATCAGTCTTGATAAATAATTTATAAGTTTCTCACCTAAGCTAACTTGCTTTCTTAGGCCTATATGATTTATCATAGAACTACTGAATTCCACCATAACCTGAACATGAATGGTCTAATCTATTAATCTATTTTTTTCTCTGAAAGGTATTTTGTATCTCTGGTTTTTATTTTTTTTTTTTTTCAGTTATTTATTTGCTTAGTTAACATTGTTAGTAAGCCCTTATCACATAATTTTTCTTATAATGTAACCTACCCGAAAATTAATGAGCATTTTTCACACACCTAATACAATACCAACATAATGCAATATATGTCATTTTGAGATAAATGCAGTTATCTCACATACATGCTTTCAGATTTTTGGATTTGTAGTCTAATATAAACATAACACAAAACTTGTTGGTATTGCACTGAAAAATAACTTCTGCTCTTCATCCTCGTCCTGCATAAATAGTAGGAACGTTAGTCTTGGCATTAATCATTGCTGTTACTTAGCAAAGATGCTATAAACAAAACTTTTTTATTTAATTTTGGAATGCTTTTTTTGGTTATGTTAGTGTTGCATTAGGGAGAAGAAATCTATTCTCTCTTTCACTACACACATTACTCAAAAATGTTGATTTTTTAGTTGTGTTGGTATTGCATTGGGGGTGCAATATAGGAGCTAGAGTAATTTTTTGAATGTAGTGGGTTTATTACTAGGCCTACATATTCATTAGTATGTTCGGACCCGAATACTTATAGTTGGGGTCAAGTGAAACTTGAAGTTTGACTTTACTAACTTTTTTAGCATAACACCGTACATATAAAAACACATTATTTCTTTTGTAATAAATGCAGTGAAAGCCAATTGTATAGACCAACTTAAGCTAGACTGAAATTGACCATGCATTCGGCCATAGGCTACAGCATGACCTGTTTCAAATAAATTTTGTGATTATAACATTTAGGCAAACTCATATTATTTTCAGTCATTTATGTATAGTCTACCGTGTTAACAGCACGACAGCCTTTGGTTCATGGTAGCTATAGTGATTTTTGAACATCATAAATTTTAACAGGTAATAGTTCCGGTGGAACAGATAGTGTGGATAATGGGGTCTTTTTTCAGTACAAGATCAACCAGTCATACTTGCGTTGAAATGGTCTTTGTAGCAGTATAAAGTGCATGTCACAGAAACATTGACGTCTCAGTGTGCTGTTTTAAATCATCTTCATCGCAACTTTTATTTTTTTGGGATGGAAAAAAAAATTTTGCTAGCAAAATTCACACTCGTGTTTGTACGAGATACGAAACCCCATTTATTATTCAATATTTTGACGAAATGTTTAACTCTCCAGCCCCATTGACCTAAACGTCATCCCACATTTCCCAGTGTTGTCACTGTGCTTGGATGGCTTGTGGTGTCAGACGGGGGCCATGTTGTGATTTAATGTTTCTGCGGTAGTTTGAGAAGCATAATTTTCAAATTACTCTAATTATGTGAAATCAATCGCAAAATTAAAAACTAAAACTTCAGGCAGCTTATTTTTTCATACTGCTACTATTTTATTACTTGCTGAAAATTGCCTACGGGGTCCATTGTTCACACCTCTTAGAGTGAAGGTATCTATCGTGTGACTTGCAACAGGTTGCCACTCTCCTGAGCATGTGATTTTTTATGGCTGCCAAAAATCCCCTCTTCTCACGCAGACCTAGCCAGCTTAGCTACATGCATCCATGGGGGTGTTCAGACAAAGACAGTGTGACTTTAGTTGCATGTCAAAAAATAGTTTCATCTGGCATATTTAATAAAATAAAATAGTTATATTAATTGATTATTTTAGTTTGTTAGGAGCCTAGCTAGATTAGTAAATACATTTCAGAATTATATGCTGTTCATATTATGTCTAAAACTTTTTAAAGGTATTTTAACTGTCCTCATATTCCTGTTTTAGTGTTAGGCCAAAAGTGTAATAAAAATAAAATTTTTACTCATAAAATAATTCATTTCACAAGTCACTTGTGTTTCAGGAATGTAATTTTTAAATTTCAATTTTAAATAGTTTGACTTTTAAAATGTTTTGCAGCTTAGGACTATCATAATAGTATCATAAAATTGCAATAAGGGTGGTTCAACATAGTGGGCACTTTTAAATTCTTAGTTACATAGTTCCTTTAAAATTATTCATAGTTTCCTGTCACTTTTTCATACAAACAAAGCAATGTAAGTAATATCTATAGTGTATAGATTATACCATACTAAAAACCATCAATATTTTTTTCTGATTTTTATTTTCAACAAGATGTTCTTTAGAAACTCTCGGTTTATCGATAAACATTTTTATTAAAATTTTATTTTAAAGTATGTAACTCTGTTAGATATTGACATGTTTGCTGAGCACTATTTGAAAAATTTCACTGTACATAATTTCTCCAGTGAAACTACATTTTCATATGCAAACAATTTTGTATACACATATAACATATAGTCTATCTCACATAAGGATTCCATATTTTGACAGTTCACTTCTGAGAACTGTGTGTGTTAGCAAGGATTGTGGGGACAGTACTTTTCCAGGAAACCAGGTAGGTTTTTAAGCTCCAAACAATGAAACTGCCAGGCACATTTCTCAGAAATGTCAAAATACAGAAAAGTTACAGGAGACAGACTATAATTGCTAAGACATCCTGAGGAACTGCATAATTCACCATTTTATATATTTTACTAATAGGTAAGCCTACTACAATAACTAACAGAGCTTTCAAGTCAAATTAAGAGGGTGAAAATTTACCAATGAATACTAATCCCCCATTCATATCTGGAAAACCAAAGTTGATGCACCCTTGGGAAAAGCGGGCAATGGTTTTGGCCTCTCATGACTGCTGTTTAACTGTATCATCCTTTCTAAAACTTGATGGCTCTTTACTGTCTATGGATTGCTGCAGTAGTGGGCTCCAGGGAGGGGGGAGGTGTGTACAGTATGATAAAGGCATGTTCAGCATTGAGCACATAAGGACACACACTAGCAGGAATTTCTGGGCTATGACTGATGTGGCAGTTGGGTGATGTTAGCAACAGTGCCTAGTTGACAAGTGGAGAACGAGTGTGCACGATTGACAGATGTCAACACAGATGTAAAATATGAAGTAATAAAGAGTCAATATAATGAGGTTCAAGGTGTAATATTTAAAAATGTGTAAACTTACATCATTGCGCAGTCGAGTGGAAATAGTAGCACCTAAAATGTCTCGTGAAGAAACAAGTGGAAAACATGTTGGACTAACTAGTCGCAACGACTTATCGGCGACGTGACAAAGAATGGCGTCAGCTGGATTAATTCTACCGCTGCCGGGACCAGTGGACATTAATGGCCTGAATTAGGCTTCCAACTGGGAAATTTTCTATAAAAAATTTGAACTGTACCTAACCGCAACAGGTCACGATTCAGCAAAAGACGAAGTGACGTGTGCATTGCTTCTTAGCTTGATTGGGAAGGACGCTTTGCGAACGTTTTAACACCTCTAAGTTCAGCAGTGACGGTGATAGGAACAGACAGAGTTTTGCTGATGTAGCGGCGGCTTTAAAAAATTACTGCTTGCCTAAGAAAAACACGACATACGAACGTTTCAAGTTTGCTCAAAGGAAACAGGAAGAAAGGGAAAAGTCTGACAGCTTCCTGACGGCACTGAGAACGTTGGTGCGGCATTGTGACTACGGTGATCAAGAAGAGAGTGTAATCAGGGGTCACATTATTCAAGGGTGCGAAGATCGTGCGCTACAGGAAGTTCTGTTGAGGTTGGAAGACACGTCTTTGGAAAAAGTAGTGCAGCACTGCCGGGTGGTTGAGGCAAGTACAATGCAAACTAAGCAGATTAGTGCTGCATTGTCTCCTAATGCAGGACAGCAAGGATTGTGTGTGGATGCAGTCAAGTCAAAAGCTGGAAAACCGAAGTCAGTAGATCAAGTACCAGTAAACAAAGTGACACAAGGCAAACAGTTGGCAGGGGGCTACGAAGATGGCTTCATACAGTGTTCCCGTTGCAGTACAAGGCATAGAAGAAGGGAGTGCCCAGCTTGGGGAAAGAAGTGCAACAAGTGCGGAATATAAAATCATTTTGCTTCAAGTTGCAGAACAAAGCATGTTAGGTCAATGCAGGTGAACCATGATAGTGATGACAGTGATTGTTTCGAGTTGCATCATTTAAGGGTTGTATCTTCCTTACAGTCTTGTAATGAAGTTCAGGTCAATAAGTTACAATGGAAAGAAACTGTTCAGGTTGAAGGCAAGGCAATAGCTATTAAACTGGATACTGAGTCAGAGGTAAATATAATACCTTGCAATATTTTCAAGAAGGTAAACCAGCAGTTTAAGGTAAGGAAAACCAATGTAAGACTAGAATCATATGGGTGAGGAAAACAAATTCAGCCTGTGAGAATGGTGACCCTACACTGCAGTGCAGGTGGTAAGGATGCATATCTAGATTTTTACCTTGTTGATTGCAAGGTAGACCCTTTATTGGGCCTGTCAGGGTGCATTGAGCTTGGGTATGTCCAAGGAGTACATTGTGTATCTAAACATCCAGCACAGGATTTAATTTACAACAATTCAGATTTATTTACTGGGTTAGGCACATTTCCAAAAGAGCATGAAATTAATGTTGAACCAAATGCACCTAGGTTTCAACATCCCTCCAGGGGGCCGATTAAATATCACTTTTGAGAGGTACAGCACAAAATTTGCACCTGCGCTGTGTTGCTTTGGTATTAAATTTACAAATACGCAGGTGCAAGTGGTCACATGACGGCGCAAAGTGCCTGAAAATCTGCGACTAGCAAATGGCTCGACGCAAGTATATCTGCGCCCTTCGCGCATGCATATTGGACAATTTTCGGGTGTGTGAAAGTGTATTAACATAAAAGTTGGATATCTTTATCTGTATACATTGTTCTATGAACTTTAACTATATACATTTTCGTGTACACATTCCGCTTTTAATAGTTACAAAGTACAGTAGAAGTATGAAACTGAAATGGTTTTTACTAAAAATGCAATTTAAAATGGGCCAAGACTTATTATCATTTCCCAGGAATATATTTTGAGGGTATTTTTTCGTGGTATGCGACAAGAAAATAGAGTTGGTTTGTTGAGGTTATTTGCACACTTAAAAACTATGCTTATAACTTCTATGCAAGTGATAATGCAAATAAATAGTGAATATGTTTTGCAAGTACCTGTTTGGCTAATTGTTTAGAACAGTGACATTACCTCTCTATTATCCTTGCTTAGATGGGGTGTTTCAACATGACATTTTTCTCGCCGACTTGATTCCACATTACACGTGCTTTATATTTAAGAGTGATTCTGTTGGGATTCTCTTTATTTCATAAAACGGGAGGGCTATCAATTTAGTTTTAAGTCTTTCGTGAGACTTGCTGTCTACACATATCACACCCTATCTCGGTGAACATTGAACTTACATTCATCTAGACTTAATTAAATTTATTGTAGTATAGGTGTACGAAAGCCACTCGTATTCACTACACATTAGCAATAAATTATTTAGAAATAATCAATGTATCACGATTGGGTAATTTACGACTCACTGAAAGGCAAATGCCACATGTATAGCCCATTAAGTAGTAGGCCTACTCTCACAAATACCATGCCACACAAGTTAAAATAACTGACATGAATTTCAAACCTAGGTCACTCAAATTAATACCAGTACAAATATAAAATGTATACATAATTTTTGCTCTAATCACGTCACACGTCTATCACTTTAGGCACTTTATTTTCTGTTAGCAACATAAAGTATGTAAAAGTTGGTTACAGACGAAAACACTGATGTGTTCCAATTGTGTTACAGAATTGCTGCTCTCCATAAATATAGTACTTAATTATTCACGAACAATCTCATTCAATAAAACTGAACACATGCATCCACTACACTGAAATAACCACAATACCAGAGAAATTAATTTTTCAAACTTCAAAACGCAACTACGACATATACGTTTATAATGAAAACTTTGAGACAATTTTCCTTTTATAACTTGATATGAAACTACATTTCTTACATCCTTGTAAAAGCACGAGAAAACTACACAGTATGAGGTTACAAAAAATATAACCAAAATATTACTTTTAGCGCGAGAAATTGTTCACTGCTACATGGAAGCTATATCTGCATGTAAGCACGCGGGTGTGCAGACAGTTTTTGCCGTCCACGTGGCAGTGAGAATGATGTTACAAATTTTCTGATTGGCTTCTGCTATTTGGAGAGGGGAGGTAGTTGCGCCGAGCCAGAATAGGCTCCGCACCTTGCGCCTTGCGTTTTCGTGTATATTTAATTCCAACTATGACTCGAGGTGCAGGTGCAGAGCAGATTTTACTTGCGTTGCGCTGCGCCGGTGCAAAACGCAAGTGGTGATATTTAATTGGCCCCCAGGAGGGTTGCTAAGTCAAAGTTGAGCCCCTTAAAAAATGAACTAGAAAGGTTAAAGAACTTGGGAGTAATTGTTAATGTTACAGACCCTAAACCTGAATGTTTCATTAGTAACATAGTAATTGTAGATAAGCCAAATGGTAACGTAAGTATATGTTTGGATCCTGTAGATCTTAACAAGGTAATTTTCAAAAAGTGACATGTATTAAAAAAGTTGCAAGATATCCAGGATAAATTAGACCAAAAAAAATTGTACTCAGTTTTTGACTTTAAGGAAGGTTTTTCTCAAATCAAACTTAGTAAACATGCCATGAACAATGTTTTGTTCTCCACTCCTTATGGTATATACAAGTACACACGAATGCCGTATGCATTAGCTCCAGCACCAGAAGTTTTTCAGGAGGTAGTAGATGAACATTTTGGAAATATCCCAAACTGCATAGCGTACATAGATGACTAGTTGTTATGGGTTAACCGAGGAGGAACATAATGAAGCAGTTCAAGCAGTGTTAAACAAAGCCAGGGAAATAGGTGTCAGGTTTAATCCTAATAAAGTGCAGTACAGACAGACATCAGTGAAGTACGTAGGACACATTTTCTCAGAGAAGGGTATGAGTATAGACCCAGAGAGAACCAGGGCTTTGAGGGAAATCAAACCACCCAAAAACATCAAAGAGTTGCAGAGCATTTTAGGGATGTTTAACTATGTGAGGCCTTTCATAAAGAACATGTCAGAAATAGAGCTGCCATTGCAGGCCCTCAGGAAGTCTGATGTAGCATGGCAGCGGCTAACATGCCATGATAGAGATCTATGTCAGTTAAAAGAGTTGGTGACTAGTGCACCATGCCCAGGAATTTTGATCCAACACTGCCTATCACACTGCAATGTGATGCATCCCAGGCAGGTTTAGGGGCTTGTTTATTACAAGAGGGACAGCCAATAGCTTTTGCTTCCAGTAAACTTACTGAAACCGAAGGTAATTGGGCTCAAATTGAAAAAGAGATGTTATCCATTGTCTATGGAGTAACAAAATTTCATGAGTGGGTGTTTGGCTATAATATAAAAGTTGTAGCCGATCACAAACCCCTGGTTCCCTTAATGCACAAACCAATAGGCAAGATAAGGTCCACAAGGTTAAAAAGTCTCAGCCTAAAAATACCGTCATATGATCTAGCAGTGTCATATCTGCCAGGTAAAGAAATGTATGTCGCTGACCTATTATCTTGTTCATGCATATACGATACGGTACAGGATGATATTGAAATATTGTAAATGGTACACAGTGTGTCGAACAGTCTGGCAGTTACACCAAGTAAGAGAATTCATTTTGAGAGAGAAACCAGTCTTGACCCAGAACTTAAAATTTTAAAACAGTACTGTTTACTAGGTTGGCCAGAACATAAAAAGATGATTGACAAATGAGTAAGTGCTTGCTGACCACTCAGGAATGAAATTTTTGTGGAGGACAATTTGTTATTTTATAAAGACAGGGTCATTGTTCCTGCAAAAATGAGGCAGGAAATGTTAGGTCTGGTGCATGAGGGTCATTGTGGAGTTGAAAGGTATCTTGCAAGAGCAGGTACTTTTTTGTATTGGCCAGGATGGGCCAGAGAGGTAGAAAGATATGTTAAACATTGTGAGAGTTGTGAAAAGTATGCACCAAGAAATAGACAACATGAGTACCTGTCACGAGAAATTCCAAAACTCCAGTATGAGCGGGTGTCTGTGAATATTTTGGAGGAATGAGTTACCTAATCCTATTCTAAATGATTTGATATAGTCCCACTGAAAGGGAAAAGTGCAGAATATGTAATAATAATAATAATAATAATAATAATAATAATAATAATAATAATAATAATAATAGTTGTTGATAATATACCTTTTGGCTCACGGGAATTTGGGAATTTTGCAAAGAACAGATTGAGCTGTAATTTAGTAGTCCACGGTATCCCCAAAGCAATTATTTTGCAGAGAAGGGGGTACATGTAGCTAAACAATTGCTGCGTAAATGCTCCAATTCTAATACTTATTATAGGGAGGCCTTAAGAGCCTATCGTAACATGCCAATCCCAGGTTTGGGAGCATCTCCCTCAGAATTGTTAAACAGCCGCCTAGTTCGGACCAGCTTGCTAATGACAGATGAAAAACTCTATCCAAAGGTACAAAAGGGAGTGTATGAGTGGTTAGGTAAAAGAGAGCAACATACACTGAAGTGGTATAACAAGAGGGCAGGTAGGAAAGAGTTAGAGTTTAAGATGGGGCAGAATGTGGTAGAGAAGAACCACCTGTGATAAGGTTTGGAAAAGTGGTAAAATAATTGGCAAACACAAAGCACCTAGGTACTACAGGGTTTATAATTACAGAGGTAATGTGGTCAGGAGAACATCTAAAGATTTGAAACCTTCCTACAATAGCTATGTTCGAGTCAGGAACTATAGTGAACTTGTCTACAATCTCTAGTGCAAGCAAAAATGCTAACAGGGATGTGAATGGCAGTGACACAGGCGAAGTGCAGTATGCCTTAGTTATCAGTGAGGGGGAAGAGGAAGGCTGGCCGGGATGGGATAACAGTAACATATCTGAGCAGCAGAGTACGGGAATTGAAAAACAGAGTAAGGTAAATCAGGCAGAGACAGTGGTTAATACTTTTCTCCCAAAATCCCGTAGGAAAATACGAAAGAAACTGGTATGTACGGATTGTACATCAGAATAATTGAATATAGGTAATAATGTACCTATGTAGGCATATTGACCATGTAGAGAAGTGTCTTGATAGTAAATTGTAGAAGTTGTGTATGTAGTTTTTTGTGTTAATTCTGCCAAACAATGAAACAAGAAATGTGTTATGTTAGTTTTGCTCATTGGCACTGATTATGACTTTTACAGACTGGAAAAATAATAATATTGAATTTGATGGTTTTTTTTGCTAAGTGAAAAAAAATTGTAATTTTGTGAGGTATTAATGTTATGTGAATTGTAAATATTTGGTGATTTTAAGTACACTGAGGAAGTGTAAAAGTTTGGTAGTGTATTTTATGTGATAATGTTACGTAAAATGTTAGCATTTAGTAATTTAAGGATGTGTTAGTTTTGACAAACAATGAAAAGGGATAGATGATGTGGTAGTTGGGTGAAGTTGGCAACAGTGCCTAGTTGACAAGTGGCGAACGAGTGAGCACGATTTACAGAGGTCAACACAGATGTAAAATATGAAGTAATAAAGAGTTAATATAATGAGGTTTATGTTGTATTAATTAACAACGTGTAAACTTACATCAATGACCGGGCTATGACCTTTGTCAATAGACACTGTGAGCATGGGGGCTTAGAGGCAAGCTTAACTGACTCTAGGGGCTGAGACTCAGCTTTCCGTCATTTCATTCTACACTGAGCACAACTTCATCCTACCTAGGGGAGCAATGGTTCATCTGCTTTAATGCTGGTTGCACCATTGTGGCTCAGCAGTACTACTGCTACTTACACCATTGTGGCTTCAGGAGTTTGCAGTGCTCCAGAACTTGGGTATTAGAGATGAAATAACCAACTTGGGCATGTCGGCTGAGGTTGTGCTCTCTAGAAAAGGATAAAGTGAGTAGTAGGAGTGAATGGTGGGTGTCATAATATCAAGTTTCTGTAGTTTCAGTCAGTTTATTTCAGTAAAAGGTGTTACTGAATTGCTTGCCTGGTGACTGCTGGAAGGGCACTACTGCTTGCTAGAGTACTACGAAGTTCTTTACCAGAAATGACTTGGCACATGGGAGGCAATGGTTCTCTTGAACTGAGTGAAGTCACGAGAAGGGTGAGAAGGTTCAGTGCTGTGAGGCAAGGACATGACAAAGTTGTGGGTTGTATGCATATTAATAAATAATCTGCAGGCGAGCAAGGGGAGGTTGACTGGGATTAGCCAAAGTGATTGTAGAAACTCCTCCTGCATGGCTGTGATGTGTGCTGTTCAGTGGTGGCCGAGTGAATCACCCTCACAGCAGATGGTCTAGTTGCTGGAGCTCCGACCATCGCATCTAGGTTAGCATATCCTAAAATGCCAGTTTTTGGTAGAGGTTGTACAGAGAAATTAATGGTGCTTGTTCCTCACTAACTTCAGTCTGGGAATTCACATAATATATCCTCTTCCTCAGTTGTGACTAATGTGATGCTCTTGAAATTATGTACACAGTCTGACCGATTGCGTGAGGGACCATGGTATGAGTAAATTACCATCAAACTTAGTGCATGCAATGCATGCTGGTGACACAGTACATTGTGAAGATTGCTTACACAGCATAGTGGGTAAAGATTGTAGGCATAGCACTGCTTACAAAAGCGGATAGAAGGCATTGACTTTCTGGCTGTATTCTTGTTGGTTTCTTGTATTGTTACACTACATAGTTGGTAAACACACAAGGCTCACAGTATTACACAGAAGTAAATTTAAAAAATAACGAAAGTAAAAATGTTGAAAGAGTGTTTTTACTTTTTACAAATCATAATATACTAACAATATATACTACTGAAACAAAAAATCTGTACCAGACTTAATCATAAAAAGTGAACAGTCTAGAATATTTATCTTTTAGATTTTAGCTAACTTCAGTCAATCATTTCCGTATTACTCCTCCAACAACTATTAAGTAAAATATAGTTTTCTTCAAATATATAGTACATACACTAAAATCATCTCCAAACTAAACATTCAACTACACTATAATGTAATGCTATTATATATCACTGTTAAGCCATTGTTTAAGGGTTATTGTGTCTCTAATGCCTCGCCCCCCATTGTTCAACAGGCAACTTGCTTGGCCTCCTCTGAGTATGCCAACTTTCATGTGTGTTAGTATCTTTATTGGACTTCACCCGTTCTCTCATATCTATCTATTGACACCAGTAATGTACTCAGTTTCAACTACCTGAGCCTCACCTCACTAATTATACTGCACCTAATCCATGTCTGCATATCCAAGCATAATTTTACACTTTCAGCCATTGTAGCAATGCCAACACTATATTTACGGCTAGCATACTTTCCCATATGAAAAAGTGTATCTTGGCCAGATCTGAAATTAGCCAGATGTGTCATCAGGGATAGGCAAATATACACTAATTCATATCTGGTCCAGCTCAGTCCCAGATCTGGCCAAATTCAGATACAAGGTTTTTCCATAAGGGTTCACTAACCATAACCATTGTATGTTACTATTACCTTCGACACACATTCACTAACTATAGTATGGCTGGGTATAATTCTACATGCTTTGTAACACTAGACAACACTTAGCATTTATAAGTCTATTCTTTGAGGTTTCTGTACTGTTCTGCCACTCCACGTGCTCAAAACACGGTTATTGCTACCTTCAATGGACTTTGAAGACATTTGCTTTTTCTGAATCTCTCTTGCTGAGAAGCCCAAAAATTATACTTCAACCATAAAGCTTGATGTTCTCCTCATTATGCCTGCTGCATCAGTAATTTCCTCAGGATTCATTGCTTCTTTATTTATTTTTGCTTGTAGCTTGCTTGTATTTAATGCTCCAATATTGATGTTTCTTACACTTACGATGTTTGTAGATCTGACCTGCTCTTCTTCTCTGTCTTCTGAACATTTTATTAGCTGCCATCTGTTCCTGTGTATCAAGCCTTGGTCAGTAGCTGCTACAACATAAGATTTTGGAGCTTCTGCAACATTACATGTTGGTGATCTTGGTGATCTACGTTTTGCCTCCTGCCATTAGAATATGCAGTTCTTTGACATTTAGTTTTCCATCGGCTAGTTTTCTATTTCTCTGTTTGAGATCTGCCTTGAAACTGAAATTATTGTACTGAAGCTTCCTTCACCCATGTAGGTTGAAGTTGTGGTTGTATCATAGGTAACATATTTCATAGTTTCCACCCAAACAGCAGATAAGTAGGTGATAAACCCTACTTAAAGTACAGTGAACCCTCGATAACTCTGACTAAAAGGGGGGAGAAGCTGTCCGAGTTTCGATTTGTCCGTGTTATCGAGGGGCGTCCGGGGAGGTGGGGTAATCATATTTCTCTGTTTGAGATCTGCCTTGAAACTGAAATTATTGTACTGAAGCTTCCTTCACCCATGTAGGTTGAAGTTGTGGTTGTATCATAGGTAACATATTTCATAGTTTCCACCCAAACAGCAGATAAGTAGGTGATAAACCCTACTTAAAGTACTGTGAACCCTCGATAACTCTGACTAAAAGGGGGGAGAAGCTGTCCGAGTTTCGATTTGTCCGTGTTATCGAGGGGCGTCCGGGGAGGTGGGGTAATCAGTCATTAATCACAAGAAACGTGAGGAAACCAGTACGCTATCATTTCTACAAGCAAAAGAAGCGGCAATATATACAGATTTTTACGTATCAATTTACAGGAGGGGGTAGTGAGGAAATTATCACTGTAACGGGAGAACTATAAAAGAAAGAATGTCAAACAACCTGGTTCGGCAGATTCTTTTTTATTTATTTTTTATGCTACTTCTGGCTCATATATTTTTTTTATCTGTGCCAGCTGGCACCAAGGCACCCTTCTACCACGTAAAAGTTCTCACCCCCCTTCGCTCGTATGGCTGACAACAGTCTATGTGCGTGCGTGTGTGCGTTACATAAGCTAGGGTGGAAGAGCGCGAGCGGAAGTAGTCAAGGTCAACAGGTACAGTCTCAAACAGCAATAAAAACACCGCACGTGACCACACGCAACTCACGAGATGTTTACGTGAAAAAATGCTCTACATCAGCATGTCACAGTGTCTGCAGCCAGCTGCTAGTTTCCTATGAGAAATTCTTTTTTTTTTCCCCAGGGCCTCTTTGTTAGAATACGAGGCCAGGAGCAACGCAAATCTCAGTCTACCTTTCCTCCTTTTTTTTTTTGTTTATTTGTTTATTTGAAGTCCACAACCGTGGTTGAAGTGATAACGTGCGCTCATAGGCCTCTCTTCATACTAGCTGCGTCCTCATAGATCAGTGACATCTTTACACACTCTTTACACTTAAAATAAATTTCACAGATACCATCAACGTTAACGGGAACTCAATAAAAGCCCATTCGTTTTTACCATTTAACTTTTACAAAAGTGAGGCCCTCTAGAATGTGCGACCCGAGGCAAGAACCTCTTTCTGCCCCCTGCCCTTTTTTTATAATTTATTAAGCCTTTTTTTTTCGATATCGCGCCGGTTTCTAGCGTAGTGGATTAGGCGCCAGTTTACGGTGCGAGAGGCCCTGGGTTCGAATCCTTGCTCGGGCATGTATGTTGTGTTGTTCTTTCGCCTAACTTCACCCTCATCCGCTTGTAAGACGTCGTTAAAGGGCCGTAAAACCCTCTCACCACCTTGCCTACATTGCAATGCAAACCAATGGCTTTTAATTTTTTTTATTAATGTCCGGAACAATTTGTTTTGCAATCTTGAATTTATCGCACATACCAGAACAAAATAAATTTCCCTTTAGGTGACAATGTGACCTGTAGTTA